>MDKI01103779.1:0-37187 GCA_005239505.1 Nicotiana paniculata | reverse complement strand
GTCATTTGTAGATTGTTTCGCCGGTTACCATAAGATCTGGATGGACGGAGAAGTCTGGCCAAAACCGATCAATTCAGATGCAGTCAAGCGAGATTATGTATAAACTATTTATGTTTTCCCCATATGATGTAATCGAACTACGCTCGACTTGGTTCCTGTTTAAAAGGGGATACATAGGCAGCCATGTGGGTTCGGTCACAATTCAATAAAAATTTTATTTTCCCCACCATCAGAAACTGGGGCAGAATTTTTAGGAGGACCCTCAAAATTCTGAAGCAAGTTCAGCCGATCACAGCATATACAATAGCCAGAAATGTTTGTCCATCTAACTAGGGCAGAATTTTGAGGACGACAAGAGAAGTCGTATTGTGTTGGATCGTGTCACAGTCACTGGTTCATCTAACCAATTTTCTAAAAAACATATTTTTTACTATGACTTTGAAAACTACATATGCTTGCTTTTGAAATAACTCTATTTAGCAAACGTTACCCCCAATGATTTGAACAGGATCTTCAGACCGAGCAAAGCAAGTCAAGCAAGGCGACGGAGGCACGAACCTATCTCCCCCTTAAAGAACTCACAATTTTTCTTTGAATACAGGAGTAAGGAATATGCACGCCTCGAAATCACAACCTTCATAACAACAACGATACTGAATCCACTTCCAGCTAAGAAATACTCTGCTATCACCTACTATTTGTTCTCTTTGCATGGGATTGAGCTCTATCTCTATCTTGCATAAGGCTAAGCCCTGCCTCCATATTTGCATAAGGCTAAGCAATGCCTTTTATTTGCATGAGACTAAGCTCTATCTCAATCTTGCATGAGGCTAAGCCCTACCTCCATATTTGCATAAGGCTAAGTGTTGCCTTCTCTTTGCATGAGACTAAGATCTGTCTAAATCTTCCATGAGGCTAAGCTTTGCCTCCATATTTTCATAAGGCTAAGCATTGCCTTCTCTTTGCATGGGACTAAGCCATGTCCCAAATATTGCATGAGGCTAAGCCCTGCCTCCATATTTTCATAAGGCTAAGCATTGCCTTCTCTTTGCATGGGACTAAGCCCTGTCCCAAATCTTGCATGAGGCTAAGACATGCCTCCATATTTTTATACGGCTAATCATTGCCTTCTCTTTGCATGGGACTAAGCCCTGCCCCAAATCTTGCATGAGCCTAAGCCCTGCCTCCATATTTAAATAAGGCTAAGCACTGCCTTCAATTCTGCATAAGGCTAAGAAACTGCCTTCAATTCTGCATGAGGCTAACCCTTGCCCCGAATCTTGCATGAGGCTAAGCCCTGCCTCCATATTTTCATAAGGCAAAGCATTGCCTTCACCTTGCACTAGACTAAGATCGGTCTCTCTGGAATTACCTATTCTCTTGGGCTAAGCTCTGCCCTTAAATTCATACAAGACTAAGCCCTTCTTGTCGTTTCTATCATCATGTATTTGCATATCATAGGCTGAAATATCGCCAATTCGTCTGAGGGCGTCATAGTCTGAAGGCACCATCCTCATAGACGAAAGACGTCATGTCATGGCCTGAGGATCTCTTACATTTGCATATCATTATTCAAAGGCGTCATGGTTCAGAGGCATCATTTTCATGGACCGAGAACATCATCTCATGGCCTGCGAATCCCTCACTGAACAATTCATGGCCTAGGACATCATGGTCTAAGGACGTCATCCTCAACCGTCCAAAGACGATTTTCATGGTCTGAAGGGAATTTTCATCATGTTTAAATTAATGCAAAAATATATGTCCGTAGTAAATTTTTACTTGCAGGTGATCCGATGAGCAACCATTACCCCACAGGAGCAATCCCGCTCCAGCTCCCTCATACTATCTCAAACTTGACCGCAATCCTGAACTAGACACAAACTGATTCCTGTAAAACCAGGGATATGCAGGCAACTCAGGAAACCAGAGTGCAGCCTAAATCTCTCAAACCATATCGCTCGGTCAAAATTGGCCATCATATCTTTACCCGACAACTCTTTCATCCTTCCGGGTAAAGAAGCGCAGTTGTTGATACCCAATCTTTTCCTATAATATTTTCAAAATGCATATATACTTCCAAAACCATGCATTAGCATCAATAATATTTTCCCATAATTTCTGCATTTTTGAGGATTTCTAATTAATTTATTCCAGTATTTTATTATATAAATAATCATTAAGTGCCCTACAAATAATTTTATAACAATTTTACGATTTACTTTTTCTATTTATTAACACCAAACCTAATTATTTCACAAATTGCCACATTTACATTTTTGGGTTACAATTGCAATAACTTTACAATTATAGCCCATTTATGCATTATTACATTACTTTACCAGAAAATAGCTTGTTGCATTTTTAAAATATTGAGTAATTATTTTAAAACATTTCTATGCATGAAAACCATTTTTATAATCTGTTAATTATTTTTATAAATTATTTTTTTCAATTAATTGGGTATTTAACAAATAGCCCTTTTAATTTCTTTAACTTTTCGGACCTAACCCTTAATAATACCAGCCCAATTCACCTTAAGCCCAATCTGCAGCTACCCGACCCAAACCCTCATCAAATCGTGGCCATTGATCTTTTAGATCAATAGTCCACATTAAACCTTACCATGTTAATCTCTAAACCAACCCTACCCCCCCCCCCTTCATTCTCTCATTCCATCGTCATTGGTTTCCCTAACCTCTCCAATTCTCTCTCGACCTACCCCTAACCCTAATCGCCGTCACCGGTGAAAAGCTCCTATCTATGGAGATTCTTAGTATTCTCCGACCATTACCAACCGTTTATGCTTGCTGGTTGTTCGATTACATGGATCCTTGAGAAAACCTCATGGAGATTCAACATGTTCTTGCCTGAAAATTGTTTACTGTCCTATCTAGGGCCATTCTCGTTTGTGAGTACTGATTTCCTCCTATATTTAGTTCGAGTCTATGGATTTTTACCGAGTTTCTCATCTCTGTTGTTTTTTGAAAAACCCTAGTTCTACGACTACTTGAATCTATTCAAATATTTTTAGATCTGAAACGATTCGAATGTTATTTGGTACTTTCCCTCAAAAATCTTCTATTTTGGTTAACTAACTATTTCGATTCCATTTACTTTTCCTGAAATTAGGGTTCATCATGAGTCTATTCAAAAGGGTTTTCTAACTTTCAAGTGTTTAATCTAATTATTTATTTACATGTTTGATTGATTTTCGTATGTATGCCTAAACCCTAACTATTTCTGTTTGTGACATTGATTTCTTCAATTTTGTTTCGTTATTATGTTTAATTCTGTGAACCAGTTACATTGACTGATTCTATTTAGGTTTCGAATGATTCTTTCCTTTTAAAATTAGTATTTTCTAGGATTCTTACCTAGTTCCTTGTTTGTGACTTTTATTAGTAATACTTGCCTTATTTGGATTATCAATCAGACTTAAGGGGCTTGATTGACTCCTATATGGTATAGGACTGATTTACTGCCTTACTTAAGGACTAATTTTGTATTGTTAATTGACTCTCATATCCTAAGGGGTCTTTCCCAGATCTTCCGTATGATTGATTGATTAAATCCCTCAATTAACTGGTTGATTTATTTGGGCTACCATGTTTATGGATTCTTAATTATTCTTGCCTTATTTGTTTACCGTACTAAGTGTTATATATAGTCTCATTATTGATTCTTCAAGACACGCGAACAACAGTTCAAACACACACACACACAAAACTTCACTCTCATCTCTCTCTCTGCTACTTGTGTTCATTGCTTGTCTAGCCGGCTGATAGCCAAGGCTAGACTGTTGAATCCTGCCTACTTTACCTTCTATTTTTCTTCCCTTAAATGTTATGTTTCTACTCTTAATGTCGTTCATTATACTATGAAGTTCAAATATGTGTGCTCTATGTTGCCTTACTTTTGTTAAACCCATGTCTCTTATGTACTAGTTAACTACTATGTATTTAGCTTCTATGTTTTCCTGTTAGTGATTTAATCAACATGTTTACTCTTGTTTAGGTTTTACTCTAATCAACATGTTTACTTCTGTGTTCAAATTCTAGTCTTTCCTGTTTATTACTACATGTTTACTTCTGTGTTTAAGGTTCAATATACCCTGTCAATTGCCTTAATTCAGCATGCTTACTTTGGTGTCTCAGACTCCTATTTTTCTGTCTAATTGACACAATTGGCATGATCAATTTTGTGTAGTTAAAACCCTGTCCTCTCTATGAATTGATTAGCATGACTGCTCTTACATAAACTTCTATGTTTCCCTGCCTATTGCTTGAGTCAGTATGCTTACTTCCATAGTTATGTATGACTGATGAACTTATGTGTTCCCTGTTTAAGATCCTAACTCATCATGTCCTGGTGAACATTATACACCTGCCTACCCTATGCTTCTACTAACTAGCATGCTTCCCTAACACCCTTTTTTCTATGTGTTCTTGATTCAGGATTCTTGTGTTCCCAACCCCTGCTCCATTTTGTGTAATTTTTTGTTCTCAGCATGCTATATGTTCACCTAAGTTTGACTAATAAACCGAGTTGAGTCTGGGAAATATGTAGTTTTGTGTGAAACCTTGTGACTGTGTTTCCTACTTGTTGTTGTTTGCTGGATGTTTTCACTCTTAATATGTTTTCACTTCTAAACCATTTCCACTACCAATCTATTTTCACTTCTAAATTGGTTTCACTTCTAATACGTTTTTCTTAAAATTATTCCTACTCTTTGAAGCACTCCCACTCTTACTCTTAGAATACATAGGATCCTGCCCCTCCATTGTGTGAACTGCCTAGGAATCCATGAGATTTCTTCGAACTATGGCACACTAGGGCTGGCCCTTCCACACTGCACAAAAAATGACTTTTATTTAAAAAGGGTCTTGGAGTGAGAATTGCCCGGGATCCCTGAGGCCCTCGGGAACTTTGACACACCAGGATACTCTTTATTGGACAAAATGAATATGGTACTTTGGATTGTTTGAAGGCCTGGTTTGCCAAGTTCACTTTAGGCCTATCCAGGCTCCCTATAGTATAACATTACTTATTTCTGTAATTCATTTATGGTCTGTAATAATAATTCTTGTAAAAAGATATTGGGGATATTTGTAAAAAAGGGGAGGGATTTTTATATAATTTTTGTGGGGCAATTGGGTAGAAATCATGCTCTTCGGATTACTATGACTGTTTGCTTGCATAAGGAATCATGCTCTTAGGATCATTTGTGCATTAGAAAACATGTTCATAGGCATCATTCCATTGATTCTAAAACTTCTATTTCTAAACTTCTGCATACATCATGTCTATAAATACCATGCCTATATCGCATAAAATCAGTAGCAACCATGTCTATAAGAGTAAGTTTAAAAGCAGTCCCAACACCTAGATAACATGTTTATAAAGATGACTATATAAAATCAGTTTCGTAATGTTCAACACCTAGACAGCATGCCTATAGGACATAATCAACGAACTGCCTGTTTAAAACCGTTTATTAGTCTATTATGACCCTGGTTGACAATTAGATATCCCGTTTATAGGACATCTCAGATCCACGCCTAGGCAAGCCTGTAGGATAATCAAACTTTTGCAAAATGGTAAAACTGTGCTTTGTTTAATTACTTGTGAACAACCCAGATTTAGCAACCCCTAAAATCAGTAGGCAAACTGATTAGGTCTCCACTTCTTTGCTTTAACAAGATGCTTCATATATTCTGTTTTTCATACTTACCTAAATATCCTGCTTTAGGACTCTTAAAGTATCTGAAAAACTATTGTTTGAGACGTGCAATTGGCTGCTTATTTGTGGAGGTAAATGTGATCCCCCTTAATTTTTGCTTTACCTGACAGTCCTATTTGTTTAAAATTGTCGCTTAGATTTTCTCCTTTTAAGAACTTTAGGAGAGTCTAGAATTGCCTTAATTAGAGGTCCTAAACACCTCTAGGGCCATAAGAAAGGGACGTGTAAGGCACGCATAGAGTGCATTTAATTAGAATTGCTTACATAATCACTAAAAAGAGGGTAATTGGGTAGTAAGGGATATGATGACCTGTGCGCTAATGCCACGCGTAACCCCTCTAATTGAGGAAGGTTTACCGGGTATTACACAGAAGTGATCCTATAGGATAATAAACCTAGGACCCATTTATTCCCATTTTTTGTAATCCATATGTGTGTTTAAACTACTTTACTTGCTTAATGACTAATTAACCAAAAGTGAGTTTGGCCGGGACAGACTGTTATGGACCTCGAGGGGTGCCTAACACCTTCCCCTCAAGGTAATTTCAAGCCCTTACCCAATCTCTGGTAATGTAAATGGGTTTCATGAGTTACTTGCATTAGATGCCCTAACGCACCTTAAATCTGTTAGGTGGCGACTCTTCAATTTCCATACCCATTTCCGAAAAGAAAACGAGTTGTCCCAAAGCATGTCGAAACCCGGACGACGCGAAAGGGGAAAAAGGGGGCGCGAAAATGAATTCTTGGAAAATTTGGACAAGGTATTGGCAAGGTTTGAAGAAACGAACTTGATGTTGAATTGGGAGAAATGCTAGTTCATGGTCGAGGAGGTTATTGCCTATGGCCACAAGATTTCAAAGAAGGGGATTGAGGTTGACAAGGAGAAAATATAGGTGATTTCTAAACTTCCACCTCCAACATACGTGAAGGGAGTGAGGAGTTTCTTGGGTCATACGGGGTTCTACCGACGTTTCATCAAGGATGTTTCCAAAGTAGTGAACTGTCACGACCCAATTTCCCTTCGTTGGGTATTGTGATGATACCTAGTCTTAGGGACTAGGTAAGACTAGCAGTTACTGAATAACAACAATAAATAAGAAGAACTAACCTTCTTGATATAGAATCTCAATAGAATGTACAAACTTTCCCAAAACCAGTAGTACAAGTAATAAGCTCTAAAAATCGTCTACAACTTCTAAGTACAACTGTTTGGAAACAAATACAACAGTGTATAAATAATAAATACAAAGAAGGTGACTCTGATGCCTGCGGACGCAGCAGCAGGTTACCTTGAGTCTCCTCGACAATCATCCACACAGCTACTACAATATATACCTAGATCTGCACACAAAAATGTGCAGGAGTGTAGTATGAGCACACCACAGCGGTGCCCAGTAAGTATTAAGACTAACCTCAGTGGAGTAGTGACGAGGACTAATCAAGACACCACTGGTCTACAAAATAAATAACATGAATATAGAAATGACTGAACGTTACATTTACTTAAGGCTTCACGGAATAATTTACGACAATGACAATATAAAGTGGAAGAAAATTACAGAAGTCAATCGCGAAACAACACATAAATACACAGAAAGATGGACAACAAAACAAGCCGAATCGAAAGGAAACACAATACAATATAGAACACCAATAACTCAACTCCACGCCGGTTCGTTCACATCGGGCCTTAGCCATTAAAATCCGTAATTGGTAGAATTCTTTAAACAACAGTTGTGAGCATGTAATTTTTCACCTACTAAATACTCCTACAAAATTAGATAAGTAAATTAATCTTATGGAATTTTGTTGAATTTTTAGTGATTAATTGTGAATTGTTTTGCATTTGCATATTCGTAATTCGTCTTTTTAAAATTATTTAAAATTGCATAATTCGGCGTACCATTATTATCAAGGAATTATAAACTCATTATTTGTGACTGATTGAATTGAATAACAAAATGAATAATGATTATTTGAGGTGATGTAGTTTTGATAACTAATTGCTAAAATTAATCTTTTTTTATGGTTTTAATTAGGAATATTAAAATTAATTAATTAATAGACAAATTAAGTTAGAATTAATCACTACACTTTTCTATTAAGTGTCTGATTTAATTAAAAGCTAATTAAATTAGTATAGGTAAAATTAGGCCTAAAATCGGACCTGGGCCAAGAAATACCCAGGCCCAAACCTATATCTACACTACTCACCTGCCCAGCCCAATAATCCCCTCACCCGGCCTGCCCCATACACCATCCCAAATGACCCCGTTTGGTTTAGTCAACCAAATCCTGGCCGTTGATCGAAATAGATCAGACGACTAGAAACTCCCCCCTCCCCCTTTCAGTATATAACTGTCCAAACAACCCCCCTACCCTCATTCCATCCAAAACCTAACCCCTCAAACCCTAGCCGCTCCTATCCCTCCATCTCTCTCTCTTCTGTCTCGACCAAACCCTAGCCGCCCTAGGATTTCCATCTTGCTCCGCTCATGGGAAATCGCCTACCAGTGGTGGACCACCTCCAAACCACCCCAACTTTTAACCAGATGACCTTCATCCTCCCCTCAACCCCTTCCCACCATTAGTTTCCTCAAAACTCCACTCAATCTCCATTTATTTCAGATCTAAAAGAAACACTGAAACCCTAGTTTCTTATGAATTCTGTTTCAAGGAGTTCTAATGGCTCATACCTGCATGAGTCGCTGGATCTTGATGAGAGCTATCGATTCATGTGGGTTTGGACTATTTTCAAACCCTCTGAATTCCGGCCAAGGTCCGGCGATTCCATTTTTCCGACCAAACCCTTTAACGGGTATTATTTTTCCTTCTTTACTGTTCTACATGTTACTAAAACCAAAAATTTCTTGTTAATCACTGCTTTTTTTAAGATTATTTAGGTCTAGTTAGCTTTATTCTTGTTTGTTGCTATTTGATTAGTTATTGTTCTCATGTCCTAAATGGTTTATGTGTACTTAATCGAGAAGACTAAGAAAACCAAAAAATGACAAGTTGTTCTATTCTTTTTACAGTTTCTCTATGCTATTAAGACATGAAACCAGGTATTGTAATTCTATGTTTAGCTATTTTTCTTAAAAAATCTGCCTCTAATTGATTATTACCATTAGGGTTAGGTTATGTTTCATTACTTCACAATCATTTGCTATTCTGTGACAAAACTTGTTTTGATTGATTAGCAATTAAGGCTCGTTAGATATAATCTAGGGTTGTCATTTAGATGACTGCTTTATTTGATTCACGTTTGATTGATTCAGTCAGTCAACATGTCCTGCATATCCTTGCTTATTTTAGCAGCTTTGTTTAGTCATTCTAGGATTCTCTGTTATCTGTTTGACTTTCTGTTAAAATTCAATCATGGATGTTTAAATATGTTTGCCAATCCTGTTTTGTTAATAATTGTTAGTTCATTGATTGCGCATCATGGTTTATAATTAGTCAGTGAACTAATTAAGATGTTAAGACTTCGCTTGGGTTATTGCTTATTTGATTTTGGTTTGTGACTCAAGCCTGAGTTTGTTGATGTGAGTTATTAACTTGAGCCTGATAGGAGTTAATCAGGGCTAGTCACATTTAGATTGAATTAAACCTAAATGAACTAACCTAGGGACTGAATTGATTGACTTACACCAGAGTTGATACCTAGTTAACTAAAGAACATAACTAGGGTTAACTAACCAAACTTTAAATAATAACCCAAGTGAGTTTAACCTTGATTAACCAATGGTAAGTTCAGGGACTCCAAGGGGTACATTATGTAACTCAGTTTAGGAAATCAGATTTTTAAGGTTAAAAAGGTCTTTTAATAGATATGAAGGTTATAGAATAGGGGAAGTTGTCCCAAGGATAAGGTTAACAACTGCCCTATGTACTATTTAGTACTGTTTTTTAAGCTTTTGGATAGGGAATATTCCAAAGAATATCCCATTCCCAAAAATCCTATAAATAGACCCTCTGTACAGATTCTACACTTTCTGGACACTCTCTGAGTTGCTGAAATACAGAATACTTCTCATTCAAAAATAAAAAAAAGTTTCAAAAAGAAATTTATTATTAGAAAGGAAAAAATCTGATTTCTTGAAAACAAGTCTACAAATAGAGGAATTGGTTCTCAGTTCCTTTGGGTTTTTCTGTTTTGGAGTCTGATTGCTGGGAGTCCTAAGTATTTCTACTCAAGATTTATGTGTTTGGTATTGCTGAGTACTGGTTTTTCCTTTGGTTTTCTGCTTGTTGTTGCTGAAATTCTCCTTTTGATTATTGCCTACACTTGACCTTTATTTGGTCAAGTTTTCTACTGTTTTACTCTTAAAGAAGGTATGTATCTATTCATATGTTCTCAATGAAAAGTTGATTTGAAATTTGTATACTCTGTTTACTATAAGTTGTTTGTTCTTGATAACTGAAGCTTTTCTTCTGTTCTATATAATGTGACAATGTGGGATGCAGTATGAGTTTTTGAATGTGATAAATATAGTCTTGCTGTTAGTATTTCTTTGCTGGAATGTTTTTTTTTTGTTTATTTCATATTAGAGGGATATAAGTGTAGTTGATAATCATAGTTCCACTTCCTAAAAAAGCTGCACTATGGTGTAGAACCTGACCAAGTCAGGTTCTCTCTATACATGTGCATAAAATATGCTTTCAATTGAGTCTCTTTGGTCAATAAAGAGATTCAACAAGCAAGTCTCTAGGTAGGTCAGTATTAGCACTGGGGTAGATGAGTTTGACCTTCCAATGGTCAAATTCACCCCACAATGGTGCGTAAACAGTAGCATGTCCCTGAAGTTACCTTTGCTAAGGCATAAAATAAATAGTCAAAAGGCCTCCTAGAGTAAGGAATCTGAATCTCCTAAAATAATCAGCTTCTGTCTATACAAAAGCCTAAAAAGTCAAAAGTATAGTATAATTGTCAAGAGGAGCAAAAGATGAGATCTATGGAGCTGAATCTGACCCTTTCTATGACCAGATTTAGTCCAGAAAAGGTCTGAATATGCTTTGTTCTTCCAAGAGCGTCATTAAGGATTGAATCTAACCTCCTTCATGATTAGATTCATCTTTTGAAAATACTCAAAGGCATATCCTCAACACTTTCCAAATAGTAAAGTGTTCGACTTATAATCTTCGATTAATAATAACAGGTGCTCTTATTTGTATTCCTTGTTCATTGAAGAGACTTAGTAAGCAGGTCTCCATATGACTTTAGATTTAGGTTAATGTTGGCATCATGGGATAATAATCTGACACATTCATGGTCAGGTTTAGACCAAGAGAATGCATAAATAATTTTTGTGTGTTCTATAAATTACAAAAAAGGGGGCTGCAAATGTACAGTACGAAGAATCCAAATGTGGAGAGGCTATTTAGGATTTTCCATTTTTAGTTTTCTTTGGATATTCATAAAAAATATATTTTTACGGAATCTGTATTTTCGCTTCAGAAAAACTGTAATTCGTTCATTTATGCACTTTGGAATCTTGTAATTTAAGGGACTGGACTGTATATTCATTTTTTAGCCTTTCAACTGATAGTGGTCAAACTAAATTTTAAGGCGATTTTCTGGAACTTCGTATTGTGTTGCTTTAAAAGTAGTTTAGGGATAAAAAATAGGTGTTTAATCGGAAAAAAGGAGTTGGTATTCAAATCAGCCTACATGAAACCTTTCGTAAATATTCATTGGATTTTCAGAAGTGGTTATTTCAAAATTCAGTTGTTTCAATATAAGTGGATTTAGTAGATAATTTTTGGTTCATGTCGTATCCTATTAGATTTCCTTAAATCGATGTATGAACACTTTTGAACCTTGAAGCATGTGATTATGCTATCCAAAAATTGACAAGAACTGTTAATTTAGAATTGGTAAAACTGCATGTGCTATGTATCTTCGTTAGAAATTACAGAGTTCCAGAAACAATAAAGTAATTTTAGCTTAGCAATTTGAAGCGAAACCAATAGATAATGTATTTATGTGTCTATAGTTCTCATAGGTGTATGTATATCTACACGAATGAGGCGCATCTTGATTAACACATTTTCTATCATTTATCTAACTAGAAAGAGAAGATCTTTAAGATTTGATTAAGAATTGAATTTCCTAACTGGTAGTCTTCTTACAGAAATAGCCAAGCTAGGATGGCCTAAAGTGATTAATTCGGGGCTAAAATATGGCTATAGCCCAAAACATGTTATCTTTAGGCTATTGAACGTCATTTTAGGTAATCCTTAGGTAGAATATTTAAAAGCGGTTTAAAAAGGCTAAATGCACAATAGTTTAAAACATGTAAATAATTAGATAATTAGGCCAAATATTAATAGTCAAGCGACCGTGCTAGAATCACGAAACTCGGGAATGCCTAACACCTTCTCCCGGGTTAACAAAATTCCTTACTCGGATTTTTGGTCGCAGACAAATTAACATAGAGTCAAAATTTCCTCGGTTTGGGATTTCTAAAATAAAACAGTGTCCCGGGATATCGTCAAAAAATTCGGGTGGCGACTCTGATTAATAAATAAATCCCAAATCCGAATAATGTCACTTAAAGTGGAAAAACTCCCTTATTACCCTTTAATTAATCCGCGGGGTGAAAAAGGAGGTGTGAAAGCTCTGGTGACTCTGCTGGGGATCGAACCCAGAATCTCCGGTTCAGGGTTCAAGAATTCGAGCTTATATAACTATTATGTTTTGGCTTTTATTGTCTGATTTTATGTTTTTAACCTGACGTGCTAATTGACATATTTACCGCTCTGATATTTATCTGAATTGGATATAAACTGTGCTGAAACCCCTCTTCTCTCTGAGTCTTCTAAATCATCTGGGAAGTGTGCACTTCGTGTGACTTCTTTTCTGTTAGAGTCATATCCCAATTTTAGAACAAGGTACGACAAGTTGTAAAGCCGGTGAAGCTTCTGTATTCCCGGTACGCTGCCCCCTCGGCTCGAGCTGTCCGCTCGGGTAAGCCTGGTCTAGAACAAAACCCCAGGATTTAAACTTAGTATAACATAGCCTCATGTCGGATCCCTAGTAGGAACGATTATTTGCATCACGTGCATTTGACTTAGGGGACTCAACACAGGGGTTGGGTCCGTCTAAGATAGGTGTACCCAAAAATAAAAGACTACCCTGATGCATCTTACCTGCTACGCATGCATTTATTTTTTTCAGCTTGTGTATTGACCGGCTAAAATAAAAAAATAAAAAAAAATGAATAGAAAAACCAAGACTGAGGTAGAATAGAAAATTCACCTTGTTTTGAAAATCCTCGTATTTATCTCGAAACTCTGCCAAAATTTCTGAAAAAATCATATTCCAAAAGAAAATGAGTAGGTGTATATTTTTAATCAGTCAAGATTTTCCCGAACTACGCATTGTTTGATTCTCACCGGTGTGGGATACGTAGGCAACCCTAATCGGGTCCAACTCTATTTTTTCAAAATCAAAGGATATGGTCCTAAGTAAAATTAGGTGATGCCATTATAGCTTGATTGCCCAAGTGGGCCACCAGAAGGTCGTTTGTGCAAAAGTGTCTGCATGTGGTTTGTCTTTAAATTTTGATCCAATTTGCAAACACAGCCTTAAAAACTTCCTACCCGAAGTATCGAAGGGTCGTATTCGCAAAAATTGTCCATTACAAAACCTTGTGCAAAAAAAATAACACTTTTCAAAATTTTTGTGGTTTTAATCAAAAATGAATGTGCAGGATGAATACAGTTGAAAACATTTCCTTCAGGGCAGTCGAGTAAATCCCTCTAGGAGTCCATATGTGGTGGAGCGACTTAGGGGAAGCTAGTAGAAAGTCTATTATGAAAGCTTTAGGCGGACTTACTGGTCTTCTAAAAATCAAGCCGAGGTTGGACATCGTCGAGGCTCTAGTACCGTTTTGGGATCCCGCCCACAACGTGTTCCACTTTTCAGACTTTGAATTGACACCCACTCTAGAGGAAATAGTAGGGTATGATGGTCTCAATGACAATATTAGAAGTCGGTACCCAGTGGCACCTAGGGCGGTGACTCCACATAAGTTTTTGGATCTGTTGAGCATTAGTCGGGACGTCCAAGACCCACACCTGTCCGAAGGTTTCTGCACTTTCTATTTTTTTTACAAACGTTATGGAGATCCCCGGGGTTATGAGGCTAACAACACTAATATAACTCACAAAGATCAGGCTAAATGATAAGCCCGCCGGGGGCTAGCTTTTGTGGTAGAATTCTTGGGCACCTTGATTTGCCCAAGAAGTGACGGATGCATAGATATCGGGCTTGTGGGAATGGAAGATTTCGTGATGAAAACAATCCAATGGAACACTTATAACGATGGTCTTAGCTGAGATTTACCGTGCTCTGAAAGTTTGCCAATCTAGGGGAAAGTTCTTTGAGGGGTGCAACCTGCTTCTACAAATCTGGTTGATCGAGCACCTCTGTCAGCAGCCAGGCTACATGAAAGACGGCTTGACCGGTTTGAATTGCATCGAGGAACATGGTACTCGGGTAAAGGGCCACAAATTTCCTGAGGGCATGGAATATTGGCACTTATGCTTGAGTTCATTAACTGCCGACCAAATCAAGTGGACTTTCGGGTGGCTCCCTGTGGACGAGGTTATCAATATGTCTGCTGAGGTTTGCTATCTCCTTTTAATGGACCTGCGAAACATTCAGCCATATGCCCCACACCGGGTCCTACGCCAGTTGGGGAGACAACAGGGTGTTCCCCATGACGAGGACTTAAGCCAACAAGCCATTGAGTTATGCCCGAGAGCTGCATTACCTGAAGGCAGAGTCCGTCAAATCTGGAACGAGTGCAGGTTTTTAGAACCTCAAACTCGGGTGAGAAACTTATCTAAATGGGAAGTGGAGCCCGCCTACACTTCTTGGTATGGCATAAGAGGTAGAGAGCATCAAGAGCAAGAACGACCCACAAAGAGACCCCACGTACAACAATTCACCGAGAAAACACAAGAGCAATGGGCTTGGTTAGAAAAGGAAAATAGCTACCAAGCTACCATAAGCAAGTTGGAAGCCCATATCAGGGAAATCAAATTTGAAAACATTCTACAAACTGCCAATTGAAGGGGAGAAAAATAGGTTAACCCAAGAAAATGAAGTTCTCCAGGACCAGATACAGGAATTCAAAATAGCTGCTGAGAACCCAGAGAGAAGAAGAACTGATGAAAGGCTTATCAACAGTCTGAGGCATAAAGTGTGCAGCTATGGGAATGATCTAGACAAAGTTGAAGAAGAACTGGCCGGAGTTCGGGAAAGATTAAGAAGAAGTGCATAGGAAAGAACAGAGCTTGTCCAGAGACTGAAAAAGAAGTATGACCAAGAAGCCACAAACATGAAAGAAAGGGTGGCCATCCTTGAGAATGAAATGGCCAAACATGCAAAAAGGTTCAAGGCAGATAGAGAACAATGCTATTACCATGATGTCCCAGTTGGAGGGAGGATCGCAACAATTGCACGAAAAGAATCATAAGGACACCCAAGTTCTAGAGGCTAGGTCTCAACAGATCGGGCGCTTACTCCAGGAAAAGGGCGTTATCAGACAGAGAGTCAGAGAAATTGCGGATTATATTGGGACAAGATGCCAAGAGTATGAAGATATGACTCAGACCCCCTTCTTCTCGGCAGTAATGATATTCGTCCACAAGATAATGGACGACCTACACAGCCTCCGGAAAGGTTTGGTACGTAGGCCCGTTGCAAGACCGAATGATGTCCCGCGGTCCCCTGGAGCAGTAGAGGCACTTATGTATTCTTGATGTCCTTTTTCGAGTCTGTATTTCATTTTTCTGTTTGAGTCTACTTTAAGTCTTTGTAGTTTCATTAAGATTTCCAAGAAAATATGTCGGAGTCCTTTTGTAATGAATGAAAGCTAAAAGTTTTTTTCCTAATGAATGAAAAATTCGAAAATGTTTATGTCCTTTGGTATTTATCGCATGAACGAAGTGATGATCTGATTCACGCGGCGCCGTGATACGTAGGCAATCCACATAGGATTCGATCATAACCATAAGAAAAGAAACCGAGCGAGGAATAAAAGAGCGGAAACAATAACAAAGGAAGGGCAAGAATGATAAAAAGGGAAAAACCGAGAAATAAAGCCGGGATGAAGTACACAACTGTTGCAAAAACATATAGAAAAGAATTTAAATTGCTCAGGTGCATTGCATACCCGAAACATGTGATTGCCTATGTGATAAATGTTTCAACCTAACATTTTGTTGGTTCGATCTTAAAGGTGTTTTTAGGCGGTTGGTTTTGCGGTACCTGGCTTCCCATCCTTACTTCACTAGATCAAAAGGGAGCATAGAAATGACGTCTGAAAGTCACTTGCCAATCGTCAACTCTTCCGTGGAAGACCTAAATCCATCCATCCCAACATCTGAGTCACCAACAGCTGAAGAGAACAGGACTCTGTGTTGCCGCATGCTGGAAATGTGGGACGCATGGTCCAATGGTAGGGAACCACCCAGTACCATCCCGGGTTTCCCAGAGATAATTCCCAGGGCAGGCGGGACATCCAACATCCCCATAAGCTACCCATCCACGCCGTTTGGGTATCTAACTATGTCGGCTCACTTAGCGGGAAGGCCTTCTGAGGTTCGCCCACAGGCCCTATTTTCTGATGTGTCTTCCAACATCTTCACCGCACCACCAATCTCTGCCACGGCCCCACCGACTATCTCTGGGCCAAGTTTCGAGCCGCCAGCATTCACATTCCAAACACCGTCCGTCCATCTGGATACCACTCATGTTACTCCCAATGCATACCCCTAACAAACTCAGTCTGGGTCACTTTGGGACAAGATAAGAAAATCCCCGAGCACGAAGAAATGACCCGGAAAATGAAGAGTATTGAGTTGAGCCTCAAGAATATACAGGGGTTGAGCGGGCAGAAAAGTGTCTCCTATGTAGATTTGTGCATGTTCCCGCACGTCCACTTGCCTCTTGGGTTTAAAACCCCCAAGTTCGAAAAATATGATGGACATGGGGACCCCATAGCTCATCCGAAAAGGTACTACAACCGGCTCCGGGGAGCAGGTGGGAAAAAGGAACTTCTCATGGCATATTTTAGAGAAAGCTTGATGGGAATTGCATCAGAATGGTACATGCACCAGGATATATCCCGCTGGCACATATGGGATGACCTGGCACGGGACTTTATCCGGCAATTCCAATAGAATGTGGACATCGCTCCCGATAGGAACTCACTATCCAATCTAAAAAAGAAACCCTCATAGAGTTTCAGAGAGTACGCCATCAAATGGCGCGAGCAGGCCTCCAGGTTCAAACCTCCAATGGATGAGGTTGAAATGCTCAGTGTCTTTTTACAAGCACAAGAAGCTGATTACTTCCAAAATATGATGTCCGCCATGGGTAAACCATTTGCAGAAGCAATCAAAATCAGAGAAATGGTGGAGAATGGTCTAAAAACTGGTAGTATCCTGAGCCAATCTGCCATAAGATCAACCTCTCAGGACATCCAAAGTGGATCCGAGAGTGCAGCCAACAAAAAAAAGAAAGAAGAAGGGGCCATGATGGTTTCCGATGTCAGGAAGCCTCGACAATACCCACGTCCATTTCCCAAAGCTTCCCAACATTATTATCTTTACCAAGACGCAGCTTATGTTACGCCCCCTCTTCCCTATGCGGTAATGAACGCTCAGCCGTATCCCAAGCTGCAACAACAATACAATCAGAATAAAGCTCCACCACCGAGAAACAACCATCCTCCCCCAGCTCCATATAATCCACGCCCTCCCTAAAACTACCCGTACAACACATACCCCCGTGAGCCACCAAGGAGACCCAACTTCACTCCTATCAGGGAGCCGTATTCAAGCCTCTTCCCAAAACTAGTCCAGATGGGGCTTCTACAACCCGTACCCCGACTAGGCAAAACCCAGCATTAGAATCATACAAGCCGGGAACCAATTGTGCCTACCATTCCGAAGCTGGAGGACATGACACGGAAGAGTGTTGGACCCTCAAAAGAGCTGTGGAAAGGCTTATAGAACAAAAGAAAATGGTGTTAAGGGACGAAGAAGCTCAAAATGTGACGAACAATCCACTGCCCACTCACAATAATGGGTCCATCATCGGTATGATTTGTGAGGACCAAAATTTCGATCCAGCTCTAAAGGCCATCATCGCCATCGCAGATGTGGAAAGAAATCACAAGGCGGCACCCAAACCACTCAAAGAGATGAAGAAGAATAACCCCATCCCCCATGTCACGGAGAAGGCTGAGACCAAAACAAATAGGGGACCCTCCAAAGACGTTGTTCTTTACATCCCCAAGGCATCCAGGAAAGAACAAAGTGTGTTGAGCCCTCCTAGAAGGTTACAATTCAACAAGAAAATGATGAACGACCCAAAAATGTACATGCTAAAGGGGAAGTATGTGGCGCGGGGACAAATAATTTCACCAAGGCTGAATGAGCCCATGGTTATTAGCCGCGCGTCGCAAACTCCCATGAAGAATACTACTGTCGTCTCTTGGAATTACCACAAGACGTTAGTGACGTACAAAGGGAAAGAAATTACTGGGGAAACAGGTGATATAAACTCATTAGAGGAATACCTCGACCTGGAAGAACTGAACAAAAGCAAGCAGAAACGCTTTCCGCCTAAAAGGCCGATCAATGCTGAAGAGGTAGAAGAATTCTTCAAGAATATGAAAACCGCTGAATACGCCATAATTGAGGAGCTCAGAAAGTCCCCCACTCAGGTCTCACTTCTATCCTTGTTGATAAATTCAAACGAGCATCAGAAAATCCTGATCAAAACACTTAACGAAGCATATGTTCTAGCCGAGACCACGGTTGAGCAAATGGAAGGAATGGAAGAACGATTTTTAGAAGTCAACCGGATCTCATTTAGCAAGAATGACTTGCCCCCGGAAGAGGCTGCCCACAACAAAACTCCCCACCTAACTGTTAAATGTGAAGGTTACTATGTGAAAAGAGTTATGATGGACGGCGGATCTGGAGTTGATATTTGCCCTCTCTCGACCCTACAAAGAATGGAGATCGGGACTGAGAGAATTAGGCCCAACAATGTGTGTGTCCGCGCATTCGATTGTATCAAGAGAGACACGATCGGGGAGATTGATTTGGTCTTGACAATCGGCCCTGTTGATTTTGAAGTGACATTCCAGGTCATGGATATGGATACTTCCTACAATTATCTCCTGGGAAGGCCTTGGATCCATGCAGCAGGGGAAGTGCCATCTACTCTCCACCAGATGGTTAAGTTTGAATATGAAGACCAATAAATTGTGGTCCATGGAGAGCACGATCAATCTATTTACAGGGACCCATCAGCCCCATGCCTGGAAGCAAGAGAGGGCAGCGAGCACATAGTCTACCAGGCTTTCGAGGTTGTGGTTGCGGACCAGCATGAGGAAGGAACCCCGTGCCCTTATCCCTTCCTATCAAACGTGTCAATTATGGTCGCCAACGACATGATTAAACATGGGTACACACCTGGAAAAGGGCTCGGGGTGTCCTTGCAAGGCATTAAAGAACCCATCACTTTGCCTACCAACAAAAAATTCTTTAGCATAGGGTTTCAAGCTATTCCCGACGATGAACAATGGGTTGATCAACGTAAGATATTGTTGGGAATTGCCTCAGCCTATCCCACACATCACCGCATCATTTGTCAAGCCAAAATACGTGGAGGAAGAGGAAGAGGCTTTCACGGCCGAAGTAATCGAAGAAATACGTGGAGCAATGAGACAGATGTTGTATGAGGCCCATATGGTCCAACCAGGAGAAGGCTCCAGCATTGCGGAAGTGCAGTATATGGGGCCTGATGCCAAGTTGCAAAACTGAATGGCTACTCCATTCCCCGTCAGGCGGGAGTCCCGATAGTTCAGCTTTTGCCATCCTTTCTACACTATGAGTTATTTCAGGGTGTAACTCAAGTGTTTTTAATTTCTTTCCTTTTAAATTTGAACCCTCCTATGTTCAAATTCAATGAAATGAAATCAAAATTTCATCGTCTATTATTATATCTAATTTATGTTTACTTTTCTTATTTTTTCTGTCCTAATAATGCGGCCTTTAAAAACATGACATGCTTGCGGACCTCATGCTCTGATCTTAATACGCCGTCTAACCTCGAAATAATGAATCAAGAGTCAGAATATGACGAAAAAGAGGCCTTTAGGGAAATAAATCATGAATTGGAACAGTTCGAGAATAAGCCTAAGTCAAACTTAAACGAAACGGAACCCGTTAACTTGGGAAGTAAAGAGGAGATTCGAGAAACCATGATAAGCGTCCACACAGACGAAAGGACTACAGACGCCTTGATTCGACTCCTATTTGAATTCAAAGACGTGTTTTCTTGGTCCTACGAAGATATGCCCGGACTAAGTATGGACTTGGTGGTACACAAATTGCGAACCTCCCCCGGTCATCCACCTGTCCAACAAAAGCTGAGGAAATTTAAAACAGATATGAGTGACAAGATCAAAGAAGAGGTCGCTAAACAACTAAAGGCTGGAGTAATCCAAGTGGTCCTATACACCACCTGGCTGGCCAATTTGGTTCTGGTACCTAAAAAGGACGGAAAGGTCTGAGTATGTGTCGACTACCTAGATCTGAATAAAGCAAGTCCCAAAGATAATTTTCCACTGCCAAACATACATATCCTAGTTGACAATTGTGCCAGACATGAGGTACAGTCTTTTGTTGATTGCTATGTCGGATATCACCAGGTGTTGATGGATGAAGAGGATGCAGAAAAGAAAGCCTTCACTACACCATGGGGAACATTCTGTTACCGGGTCATTCCATTTGGTTTAAAGAACGCTGGGGCAACTTATATGAGGGCCATGACCACCATATTCCACGACATGATGCATCAGGAGATTTAGGTGTACGTGGATGATGTGATCATTAAGTCCAGAACCCAAAGTGACCATGTGCAGCATTTGAGGAAATTATTCGAACGCCTGCGCAAATATGATTTGAAATTAAACCCGGCCAAATGCGCTTTCGAAGTTCCATCCGGTAAATTACTGGGATTTATAGTCAATCGACGGGGCATTGAGCTAGACCCGTCAAAGATAAAATCTATTCGGGATCTCCCACCCCCAAGAACCAAGAAAGAAGTCATGAGTCTGTTGGGTAGGTTGAATTACATCAGCAGGTTCATCGCTCAGTTGACCTCCACATGCGAGCCTATATTCAAGCTGTGGAAAAAAGATGCAGCCATCAAATGGACAGACGAGTGCCATGATGCTTTCGACAAGATCAAATAATATCTGTCAAATCCTCCAGTGTTAGTCCTACCAGAATCGGGGAGACCTCTGTTCCTATACCTCATGGTGCTAGAAATTCCTTTGGATGTGTTCTCAGGCAACACGATGCAACCAGGAAGAAAGAGCAGGCCATTTATTACTTAAGCAAGAAGTTCACAAGCTACGAGGCCAAGTATTCTCAGTTAGAAACGACTTGCTACGCTCTAACTTGGGTTGCTCAGAAGCTCTGACATTATTTATTAGCTTAACCACCTACCTCATCACGAGGCTGAATCATTTGAAGTACATATTCCAAAAGCCAATGCCCATAGGAAGATTAGCAAAATGGCAAATCTTGCTCACAGAATTCGATATTGTCTATGTCACTCGCACAGCTATGAAAGCTCAAGCATTGGCCGATTATTTAGCTGAAAATTCGGTTCATGATGAATACCCACCCTTGAGCACTTATTTTTCGGATGAAGAAATCAACTCCGTCGAAATAATCTCAGAAAGCGCTGACACCTGGAAAATGTTCTTCGACGGAGCAGCCGATGCGAAAGGTATTGGGATAGGGGTGATCTTGATTTCACCCACAGGACAACACTACCCTACCACGGCCCACCTTCGTTTCTTCTGCACAAACAATAATGTTGAATATGAATTTTGTATAATGGGCATGAACATGGCCATTGACATGGATGTAGAAGAGTTGTTGATCATGGGGGACTCCGATTTGATCATTAAGAAGGCTCAGGGAGAGTGGGAAACTCGAGATGTTAAACTCCTTCCCTACAGACAGCATGTGGAGGATCTTAGTAAGCGATTCAGCGCCGTCGAGTTCAGATATATTCCTCGGTGCCACAATGAGTTAGCCGATGCGCTGGCCACCGTAGCTGCAACGCTACCCTATCCGGGTAATGTTCGCATAGACCCATTGGAGATCCAAATCAAGGAAAGGCATGGTTATTGCAACACGATCGAAGTAGAACCCGATGTCCAACCATGGTATCATGATATTAAAATATTTTTGAAGACGAAAGAATATCCAGATCAGGGCAACAAATACCAAAAGAGAACCATCTGAAGCCTCGCCAGTAGTTTCTTCCTAAGGGGGGAAGTACTGTATAAAATGACTCTTGATCTAAATATGTTATGATGTGTAGATGCCGAAGAAGCCAAAAAGATCATGAGCAAGGTCCATTCAGGAGTATGCGGTCCCCACATAAATGGGTACGTCCTGACAAAGAAAATCTTGCGGGCTGGATATTATTGGATGACCATGGAGAGAGATTGTTTAGGTTTCATCCGGAAGTGCCATAAGTGTCAAATACATGGCGACTTAATCCATGCACCACCATCAGAACTGCATCCTATGTTGGCACCCTGAACATTTGTTGCCTGGGGAATGGATGTAATTGGGCCAATAGAGCCAAGGGCCTCAAACGGGCACATATTCATTTTGGTTGCTATCGACTATTTCACAAAATGGGTCGAGGCCGTCACATTCAAAGCTGTCACTAAGAAAGCGGTGGTGGATTTCGTGCATGCTAATATCATCTATCGTTTTGGTATCCCAAAAACTATCATTATCGACAATGCCGCGAATATAAACAGTAACTTGATGAGGGAGGTATGTGAACAGTTCCAGATAACACACCGCAACTCAACCCTTACCGGCCCAAAGCCAATGGTGCCGTTGAAGCAACAAACAAAAACATCAAGAAAATTCTCAGGAAAATGATTCAAACATCCAGGAAATTGCATGAAAAGCTGCCATTTGCATTGTTTGGATATCGCACGACCGTGCGCACATCGGTTGGAGCTGCCCCTTACCTATTGGTTTATGGCACTGAAGCCGTAATACCCGAAGAAGTCGAAATTCTTTCCCTTCGAATTATTGTCGAAGCAGAAATTGAGGACAATGAGTGGGTCAAGACCCGACTGGAGCAATTAACTCTGATTGATGAGAAGAGAATGGCCACAGTGTGCCACGGACAATTATACCAGCAAAGAATGTCCCGCGCTTACAACAAGAAAGTGCGACCTAGGAACTTCGAAGTAGGGCAACTCGTTTTAAGAGTATCCTTCCGCACCAGAAGAAGCGAAAGGAAAATTCGCCCCAAACAGTAAAGGTCCATACATTATAAGGAAATTTCTACCAAAAGGAACGTTATACCTGGGGGACATCAAAGGAAATGACCCCGAAATGGCTGTCAATGCAGATGCCGTCAAAAGGTACTTTGTTTGATCCTCCATATATTTCAAATGTTCTCCGGTTGGGATGACGAAGGCTTTCATTCTCGCTACCCAAACACCATTAACCCATTTGCAAACCCTTTCAACCGGTTACTCTTCTTTCATTACCCTCTTTGGAACCCGAAGTTGTTATTGGAAAACAAAAAAAGAAGTGTTGAAAAAAAAAAACAAAAAAAAGGATGAAATGAAAAAACAAAAAAAAAAGAAAAAAAAAGAAAAAAAATTCAAAAAACAATCAAAAAGAAAAAAAATCAAAAACGGAAACAAAAACAAAAAGTTCCCTGAACTACGTTCGACTTGATTCCGAAAGGATATGTAGGCAGCCTCTCCCTGGGGTTCTGTCACACCGAAATAAAAAATCCACATTTCCCCAAGAGTTTAAGCAAGGGCTGATGTTATAATATGTTTGGTGATAATTTCGCCGGAGAGGTTCCAAAGTTGTAATTCTTCTCAATAAAACCCTATTCCAGTCCTTCCGATCAATTGGCAAACATGCTTAAAGTTGGAGGATACAGTGTCGAATCTGGTGCAAGCAAATGAGAGAAAAAAAATGAGAGAGTCTTCTCGGTGAAAACCCACACGGGCACCGTGAGGCGACGGTAAGCAGAAAAATTAAAAAGGATAGAGTCTTGCTAGTGAAAACTCACAAAGAGCACTACAAGGCGATGGTGAGAAGAGAAATGAGAGAGGTTAGTTGGTGAAAACCCGCAAAGGGCGCCACTGATAGAAAAGGATAATGGGTCACTGACATGGACGCAGTCCGGGACAAGGTTTCTCAATCTCGAGGTAATAGTTGTGATGAATTTATGAGAGTCGGACGGGTTATACGGATTAGACATCCAGTCCAAAGGGCATGTCATGTTCATTAAATTCTGCATGCACTCCAGATAAGTCCTTCTTTCCTTTCCCCGAAAGGGACACCTTTTGTTTAAATTCATTGTCCATTCTGTCGTTTATTTTTATCTTGAATCCCTCTCGGTCTAAATTTGCCCTCAAACTAATGCAAAGAAAGGATGGCACGACTGATTTACATGATTCTCATTTGACGCGAGCCAACATACAAAGGGCACCAAGCCTCACCAGGGGCATCATGTCGATCCCGACTGGCCATAGTGGCCGATGCTTCAAACTCAAAACCTTGAAAGGAGAAAATCAAATTGAAATGCGTATAAAGGCGAATGGAGTTGAAAGATTGAGCCCCGCATGGCTAACCATCTTGGCAAGGTTTGAAAAGCCGAAATATTCCAAATGACCTAAAGTTACAGTTGGAAGAAAAGTCACAAATGGAAGGCCGATAAAGGCGAAGTAAAATTCGAAATGTTAAGTCCAACGCGACTAACCATCGCAGCAGAATTTGAGGGGCCAAAACTCCCCCTTGATACTCTAGAAATCCAAAAGAAACAGCAAGTGAAAAGCCTACAAAGGCAAAATAAAATGTTGGGTCCCACGTGACCGATCGCCACGGTGAAGTCTGGGAAGCCAAGGTCCCCCAGAATTAGAGATGAAACCCAATCCCCAGCAAGCAAGTGATTGAGATCTTCATCAAAAGAACTGAGATCAAGCAGTTGAAAATGAAGGGCGCAAAACCAGCCACCGTTTCAAACTAACGAATTGTTCTTTGTTTGAAAAATCCGAAACAGGTGCAACTCGAAAGCAACCGTGCAACAAGCAGGTGCAACCAAAAGAAATTGCACAAGGGCTGGAAGGAGCTCTGCAGCATCGACTCTAAAGAAAGGGAAGTTTCCTCCAAGAAATCTGTTTTCCGCATGCATAAAAAAAAAAATAATAATAAAAAAAAAGAAAGAAAGAAAGAAAGAAAAGAAAAAAATAAAAGAGAGAAGAACTGAAGTTGGAAATAACTCAAAGTAGTATGGGGCCTCCGATCCCCAACTACACCTTTTCCCGACATGGGTGTACACGCTCCCTAGTCGATGCTAATTAAGGGTATACATTCCCTAATTGATGTTTTTCTTTTCCAGTCAAGGGCATACATTCCCAAACTGATGTTTTTTTTTAATTAAGGGTATACATTCCCTAATTGATGTTTTTCTTTTCCAATTAAGGGTTTACATTCCCTAATTGAGATTTCTTTTCCCGACGCAGGGTATACACTCCCGTAGTCGATGCCAATCAAGGGTATACACTCCCTAGTTGATGATTTCTTTTCCAATTAAGGGTATATACTCCCTGGTTGATTTCTTTTCCTGACACAGGGTATACACTCCCGTAGTCGATGCCAATCAAGGGTATACACTCCCTGGTTGATGATTTCTTTTTCAATCAAGGGTATACACTCCCTGGTTGATTTCTTTTCCCGACGCAGGGTATACACTCCCGTAGTCGATGCCAATCAAGGGTATACACTCCCTGGTTGATTTCTTTTCCCGACGCAGGGTATACACTCCCGTAGTCGATGCCAATCAAGGGTATACACTCCCTAGTTGATGATTTCTTTTCCAATTAAGGGTATATACTCCCTGGTTGATTTCTTGTCCTGACACAGGGTATACACTCCCGTAGTCGATGCCAATCAAGGGTATACACTCCCTGGTTGATGATTTCTTTTTCAATCAAGGGTATACACTCCCTGGTTGATTTCTTTTCCCGACGCATGGTATACAATCCCGTAGTCGATGCTAATCAAGGGTATACACTCCCTGGTTGATTTCTTTTCCCGACGCAGGGTATACACTCAAGTAGTCGATGCCAATCAAGAGTATACACTCCCTGATTGATGATTTCTTTTCCGATCAAGGATATACACTCCCTGGTTGATGATTTCTTTTCCAATCAAGGATATAAACTCCCTGGTTGATGATTTATTCTCCAATCAAGGGTATACACTCCCTGGTTAATTTCTTTTCTCGACGTAGGGTATACACTCCCGTAGTCGATGCCAATCAAGGGTATACACTCCCTGGTTGATGATTTCTTTTCCAATCAAGGGTATACATTTGGTTGATTTCTTTTCCCAACGCAGGGTATACACTCCCGTAGTCAATGCCAATCAAGGGTATACACGCCCTGGTTGATGATTTCTTTTCCAATCAAGGGTATACACTCCCTGGTTGATAATTACTTTGCAATCAAGGGTATACACTCCCTGGTTGATTTCTTTGCCCGACATAGGGTATACACTCCCGTAGTCGATGCTAATCAAGGGTATACACTCCGTGGTTGAGTATTTCTTTTCCAATCAAGGGTATACACTCCCTGGTTGATTTCTTTTCCCGACGCGGGGTATACATTCCCGTAGTCGATGCCAATCAAGGGTATACACTCCCGTAGTCGATGCCAATCAAGGGTATACACTCCTTGGTTGATGATTTCTTTTCCAATCAAGGGTATATACTCCCTGATTGATATCTTTTCCCGACGCAGGGTATACACTCCCGTAGTCGATGCCAATAAAGGGTATACACTCCCTGGTTGAGGATTTCTTTTCCAATCAAGGGTATATACTCCCTGATTGATATCTTTTCCCGACGCAGGGTATACACTCCCGTAGTCGATGCCAATAAAGGGTATACACTCCCTGGTTGAGGATTTCTTTTCCATTCAAAGGTATACACTCCTTGGTTGATTTTTTCTCCCGACACGGGGTATACACTCTCGTAGTCTATGCCAATCAAGGGTATACACTCCTTGGTTGAGGATTTCTTTTCCAATCAAGGGTATACACTCCCTGGTTGATTTGTTTTCCAACATAGGGTACACAATCCCTAGTTGATTTTATTTTGCAACATAGGGCTACCAACCCCTAGTTGATCTTGCTTTGAGATGTAGGGTATCCACTCCCTAGTCTACAAGAACTCCGGGTGTACCAATCCCGGCTTTTCATTGCTTTCAATAATGAAGTAGCATACATCTCGTTACAATAAATCACGAAATTTTCCTAGTGAAAATTGGGGAAAAAAGTTTCATTCGTTTGTTTTGATTTTTTGCAGATTACGTTTCTAGGACATTGGAACTCGAGACGACCAAAAGAAGAAGTTTCGATCCAAAAAAATACCAAAACAAAAAGAGGAAAGAATGAATCAAAAAGTGCACAAACGGGGAAGATGTGGACTATTCAGGACGAGATTGAAGTCATCAATCTAGTATATTCTGCTTTGATTCGATGAACGATAAGACAAAACCAGCACCTGCGACTAACAAGCATCAGGATCCAGGTCAGAGTCAGCAAAAGATCAAGACTCAAGACAAAGTCTTAGATAGGAATCTTGTAATTTAGCAGTTGATATGTTTAGTTACTCATTTGTTTTGTACTTGGGTGTAATAAGGAGATCAACAGCAGTAACAGTAGCAACCGCAGTGAAACCACAGCTACTCGGTAGTCCCCGCTACCAAAACCTCCAGAACGACACTAACCTCATTCCTTTATAGCCAAGGATATGTAGGCAACCTTTGAAGCAGGGTTCGGTCAAACTTTTCAAAAACGCTTCACTTGGAGTATTTGAACAGGTAAAAGTTGTTCATAACTGCTCACTTTATCTTTGCGCGGAAACTCTTCATGTTTCCGAGCAAAGAGGGGCAGCTGTGAGCATGTAATTTTTCACCTACTAAATACTCCTACAAAATTAGATAAGTAAATTAATCTTATGGACTTTTGTTGAATTTTTAGTGATTAATTATGAATTGTTTTGCATTTGCATATTCATAATTCGTCTTTTTAAAATTATTTAAAATTGCATAATTCGACGCACCATTATTATCAAGGAATTATAAAGTCATTATTTGTGACTGATTGAATTGAATAACAAAATGAATAATAATTATTTGAGGTGATGTAGTTTTGATAACTAATTGCTAAAATTATTCATTTTTATGGGTTTAATTAGGAATATTAAAATTAATTAATTAATAGACAAATTAAGTTAGAATTAATCACTACACTTTTCTAGTAAGTGTTTTATTTAATTAAAAGCTAATTAATTAAATTAGTATAGGTAAAATTAGGCCTAAAATCGGACCTGGGCCAAGAAATACCCAGGCCCAAACCTATATCTACACTACTCACCTGCCCAGCCCAATAATCCCCTAACCCGGCCTGCCCCATATACCATCCCAAACGACCCCGTTTGGTTTAGTCAACCAAATCCCGGTCGTTGATCGAAATAGATCAGACGACCAGTAACTCCCCCCCCTTTCAGTATATAACTGCCCAAACAACCCTTCTTACCCTCATTCCATCCAAAGCCTAACCCCCCCTCCCCCAAACCCTAGCTGCCCCATCCCCCCGTCCCTCTCTCTTCTGTCTCGACCAAACCCTAGCTGCCCTAGGATTCCCATCTTGCTCCGCCCACCGAAAATCGCCTACCGGTGGCGGAACACCTTCAAACCACCCCAACTTTAAACCAGATGACCTTCATCCTCCCCTCAACCCCTTCCCGCCATTAGTTTCCTCAAAAATCCACTCAATCTCCATTTGTTTCAGATCAAAAAAAACACTGAAACCCTAGTTTCTTATGAACGTTGTTTCAAGGAGTTCTAATGGCTCATACCTGCATGAGTCGCTGGCTCTTGATGAGAGCTATCGATTCATGCGGGTTTGGACTATTTTCAAACCCTCCGGATTCCGGCCAAGGTCCGGAAATTCCATTTTTTCCGACTAAACCCTTTAACGGGTATTATTTTTCCTTCTTTACTGTTCTACATGTTACTAAAACCTAAAATTTCTTGTTAATCACTGTTTTTTTTAGATTATTCAGGTCTATTTAGCTTTATTCTTGTTTGTTTTTATTTGATTAGTTATTGTTCTCCTGTCCTTAATGGTTTATGTGTACTTAATCGAGAAGACTAAGAAAACCAAAGAAATACAAGTTGTTCTATTCTCCTTACAGTTTCTCTATGCTATTAAGACATAAACCATGTATTGTAATTCTATTTTTAGCTCTTTTTCTTAAAATAATCTGCATCTAATTGTTTATTACCATTAGGGTTAGGTTTCATTTCATTACTTCACGATCATTTGCTATTCTGTGACAAAAACTGTATTGATTGCAATTAGGGATCGTTGGATATAATCTAGGGTTGTCATTTAGATGAGTGTTTTATTTGATTCACGTTTGATTGATTCAGTCTGTCAACATGTCCTGTATATCCTTGCTTATTTTGGCAGCTTTGTTTAGCCATTATAGGATTCTCTGTTATCTGTTCGACTTTCTGTTAAAATTCAATCATGGATGTTTAAATATGTTTGCCAATCCTGTTTTGTTAATAATTGTTAGTTCATTGATTGTGCATCATGGTTTATAATTAGTCAGTGAACTAATTAAGATGTTAAGACTTCGCTTGGGTTATTGCTTATTTGATTTTGTTTTGTGACTCAAGCTTGAGTTTGTTGATGTGAGTTACTAACTTGAGCCTGATAGGAGTTAATCAGGGGCTGATTTGGTTAAGTTAATTAGTCAAATTTAGATTGAATTACACCGAAATCAACTAACTTAGGGACTGAATTGATTGACTTACACCAGGTTGATACCTAGTTAACTAAAGAACATAAATAGGGTTAACTAACCAAACTTTAAATAATAACCCAAGTGAGTTTAACCGTGATTAACCAATGATAAATTCAGGGACTCCAAGGGGTACATTAGGTAACTCAGTTTAGGAAATTAGATTTTTAAGGTTAAAAGGGCCTTTTAATAGATAGGAAGGTTCTAGAATAGGGGCAGATGTCCCAAGGATAAGGTTGACAACACCTCTATGTACTATTTAGTACTGTTTTTTCAGCTTTTGGATAGGAAATATTCCAAAGAATATCCCATTCCCAAAAATCCTATAAATAGACCCTCTTTGTACAGATTCTACATTTTTTGGACACTCTCCGAGCTGGTGAAATACATAATACTTCTCATTCAAAAAAAAACAAAAAGTTTCAAAAAGAAATTATTATTATAAAGGAAAAAATCTGATTTCTTTTGAAAACAAGTCTACAAATAGAGGAATTGGTTCTCAGTTCCTTTGGGGTTTTTCTGTTTTGGAGTCTGATTGCTGGGAGTCCTAAGTATTTCTACTCAAGATTTCTGGGTTTGGTATTGCTGAGGGCTGGTTTTTCCTCTGGTTTTTTGCTTGTTGTTGCTGAAATTCTCCTTTTGATTACTGCCTACACTTGACCTTTATTTGGTCAAGTTTTCTGCTGTTTTACTCTTAAAGAAGGTATGTATCTATTCATCTGTTCTCAATGAAAAGTTGATTTGAAATTTGTATCCTCTGTTTACTATAAGTTGTTTGTTTTTGATATCTGAAGCTTTTTTTCTGTTCTATATAATGTGACAATGTGGGATGTGGTAATGAGTTTGTGAATGTGATAAATATAGTCCTGCTGTTAGTATTTCTTTGCTGGAATGTTTTTTTTTTGTTTATCTCAGATTAGAGGGAAATAAGTGTAGTTGATAATCATAGTTCCACTTCCTAAAAAAACTGCACTATGGTGTAGAACCTGGCTTTCTCTATGGTCAGGTTCTCTCTATAAATGTGCAGAAAATATACTTTCAATTGAGTGTCTTTGGTCAATAAAGATATTCAACAAGCAAGTCTCTAGGTAGGTCAGTATTAGCACTGGGGTAGATGAGTTTGACCTTCCAATGGTCAAATTCACCCCACAATGGTGCGTAAACAGTAGCATGTCTCTGAAGTTACCTCTGCTAAGGCATAAAATAAGTAGCCAAAAGGCCTCCTACAGTAAGGAATCTGAATCTCCTAAAATGAACAGATCCTGTCTCTACAAAATCCTAAAAATTCAAAACTATAGTATAATTGTCAAGAGGAGCAAAAGATGAGATCTATGGAGCTGAATCTGACCCTTTCTATGGCCAGATTTAGTCCAGAAAAGGTATGAATATGCTTTTTTCTTCTAAGAGCGTCATTAAGGATTGAATCTAACCTCCTTCATGATTAGATTAATCTTTTGACAATACTCAAAGGCATATCCTCAACACTATCCAAATAGTAAAGTGTTGGACTTATAATCTTAGATTATTAATAAAAGGTGCTCTTATTTGTGGTCCTTGTTCATTGAAGAGACTTAGTAAGAAGGTCTTCATATGGATTTAGATTTAGGTTAATGTTGGCATCATGGGATCAAAATCTGACACATTCATGGTCAGGTTTAGACCAAGAGAATGCATAAATAATTCTATTTTGTTGGTGCAGCTTAGAATAGCATTATCAGGTTTAACTTGACCACCTTTCATGGTCCTGTTTGGTCTGGTGGGTGCTCAACACTTAATTAGTTTGTCTGCTCTAGAAATTACAAAAAAGGGGGCTGCAAATTTACAGTACGAAGAATCCAAATGTGGAGCGGCTATTTAGGATTTTCTATTTTTAGTTTTCTTTGGATATTCATAAAAATGTATTTTTACCGAAGCTGTATTTTCGCGTCAGAAAAACTGTAACTCGTTCATTTATGCACTTTGGAATCTTGTAATTTAAGGGACTGGATTGTATATTCCTTTTTTAGCCTTTCAACTGATAGTGGTCAAACTAAATTTTAAGGCGATTTTCTAGAACTTCGTATCTGTGTTGCTTTAAAAGTAGTTCAGGGATAAAATATAGGTCTTTAATCGAAAAAAAAGGAGTTGGTATTCAAATCAGCCTACATGAAACCTTTCATAAAAATTCCATTTGATTTCAGAAGTGGTTATTTAAAAATTCAGTTGTTTCAATATAAATGGATTTAGTAGATTATTTTTGGTTCATGTCGTATCCTGTTAAATTTCCTGAAATCGATGTATGAACACTTTTGAACCTTGAAGCATGTGATTAGGCTATCTAAAAATTTACAAGAACTGTTAATTAGAATTGGTAAAACTGCCTGTGCTATGTATCTTCGTTAGAAATTACAGAGTTACAGAAAAAATAAAGTAATTTTAGCTTACCAATTTGAATCGAAGCCAGTAGATAATTTATTTATGTGTCTATAGTTCTCATAGGTGTATGTATATATACATGAATGAGGCGCATCTGATTAACACATTTTCTATCATTTACCAAACTAGAAAGAGAAGATTTAAGATTTGATTAAGAATTGAATTTCCTAACTGGTAGTCTTCTTACAGAAATAGCCAAGCTAGGATGGCCTAAGTGATTAATTCGGGGCTAAAATATGGCCATAGCCCAAATCATGTTATCTTTAGGCTATTGAACATCATTTTAGGTAATCCTTAGGTAGAATGAATACCTTTACTTTGAAATTTGACAAAAATCGATAATTACCTCAAAGTTATCTTAAACTACACTCGGGAGTGACAACATGTTGCAATCGCGGGCGCATTTCATGTGATGCAGTGGAGATGTGTCCAAAAACGACAAGTGCACGCCAACGTGACTTGTTCCAAGATAAATCCATAAACTCCCTAATTGTTCTTAAAGCCAAAACCCCCCTTCAAATATAAAATATAAAGAACAATAAAACATCGCCTCAAATAGGCACTATAAAACCGTCACGACCACAGTCTTGACTACGTAATCTACACTCGGGTGCGACAACTCATGTCCCCGTCTTCAACTCCAAATTATAATAAAAATCACATGTTGTAATTGCGAGTGCATTTCATGTGGCACAATTATAATATGTCCAAAAACAAACAAGTGCACGCCCTCGTGATTTTTTTCAAGATAATTTCATAAATATTTAAAAGAGGTTTAAAAAGGCTAAATGCACAATAGTTTAAACATGTAAATAATTAGATAATTAGGCCAAATATTAATAGTTAAGCGACCGTGCTAGAACCACGGAACTCGGGAATTCCTAACACTTTCTCCCGGGTTAACAAAATTCCTTAATCGGATTTCTGGTCGCAGACAAATTAACACAGAGTCAAAATTTCCTCCGTTTGGGATTTTTAAAATAGAACGGTGTCCCGGAACATCGTCAAAAAATTCGGGTGGCGACTCTGATTAATAAATAAATTCCAAATCCGAATAATGTCACTTAAAGTGGAAAAACTCCCTTATTACCCCTTCATTAATCTGCGGGGTGAAATGAGGTGTGACAATAGTTCATATGAAAAACTTTTGCAAATAAAAACATTTTTGTATGGAAGAGTTTCCTTTGAAAACATACTTTCTTCAAAAGTAGAGATAAGTATATTTAGTAGAGAGAATTACGTAAAACATAGTTTCTTTCAAAATACGAAACTTCCCAAGGATGCTTTCCTAATAAAAGACTTCCAAATATCATTTTTAGGCAAGATTAGAGCTTTTCAAATATACCTTCGATGTAAAAGTCATTCAAATATAATATTTTCAAAACCATTTCTTTTTCAATAATACTTTTCAATAAAATCCCTTTATAAAAATCTCCTCAAGATTTATCTACCAGAACTCAGTCCGTAACTCAGAAATTTGCCATGTAGTACTGGAGGAATATCAAATCTTGCCAATAATTGCAGTAAGAGATCAGTAGGAATATCCAAATTTAGAACAACGGAATAAAATACAAAGGCAAGTGCATGGCATCATATTTGTGCTTTTACTCTCATCCTCACCAAAACAAGTGCAGTAAATAGCAAACAGGAACAACGGAAATAATAATGCATAAACACTCGGCATGGAATGTCCCCTCGTGCATAACCTCACAAACACTCGGCACAAGCGGACTGTCCAGATATTGGAGGATATGCTCCGAGCTTGTGTTATTGACTTTGGAGGATCATGGTATCAGTTCTTGCCTTTAGCAGAGTTTGCCTACAACAATAGCTACCGGTCGAGTATCCAAATGGCTCCTTATGAGGCTTTATATGGTAGGCGGTGTTGATCTCCGATTGAATGGTTTGAGCCGGGAGAGGCTCGGTTATTGGGTACAAATTTTGTTCAGGAGGCCTTGGACAAGGTCAGGATCATTCAAGATAGGCTTCAAACAGCTCAGTCCAGGCAAAAGAGTTATGCAGATCGTAAGGTTACAAATGTGGCTTTCATGGTTGGTGAGCGAGTATTGCTCCGAGTTTCGCCTATGAAGGGCGTGATAAGATTTGGGAAGAAGGGCAAGCTTAGCCCTAGGTTCATTGGTCCGTTTGAGATTCTTGATCGAGTGGGAGATGTGGCTTATAGACTTGCATTGCCACCTAGATTATCAGCAATACACCCAGTTTTTCATGTGTCCATGCTTCGGAGGTATCACGCGATCCAGCCCACGTGTTAGATTTCAGCACTGTCAAGTTGGACAAGGAATTATCTTATGAGGAGAAGCCGGTAGCTATTCTAGACCGGCAGATTCGTCAGTCGAGATATAAGAGTTTCCCTTCTATTCGTGTTCAGCGGAGAGGTCAGCCTCCTGAGCCATCGACCTGGGAGTCCGAGTCCGATATGCGTAGCCGTTACCCTCATTTATTTCCCGACTCAGGTACTTCCTTCTTCTGTCCGTTCGAGGACGAACGGTTGTTTTAAAGGTGGAGAATGTGACGACCCAAGGGGTCATCACCTGTTTTACTACCCCATTCCGTACTCCCGAGGCCTTGAAAACCTCATTTGTAGTTGCCTAGATTTGTGTGCACAGTCCGGGCGCGTAGCCGGACAGCTTAAATATGAAATTCTGTGAAACAAATGCTAAGATTTGATATTAACATGAATAAATTTGACTTCGGTCAACATTTTGGGTAAACAGACTCGGACCCGTGATTTGATGGTCTCGGAGGGTCCGTAGGAAAATATGGGACTTGTGCGTATGCCCGGAATCAAATTCCGAGGTCCCAAGCCCGAGAAATGAATTGTTGAGTAAAATTGTTTTCTGAAAGTATTCAAGGAAATTGAAAATGAAATCTAATTAGAAAGTGATGGTATTGGGCCCGTATTTTAGTTCCGGCGCCCGACACATGTCTTATATATGGTCTAAGCACTTTCTGTAAAGTTTGGTTGAAAACGGATTTCGTTTGACGCGTTTCGGAGTAGAAATTGGAAACTTGATGTTTTATGAAATTTGATACAATTCATGGATTTTGAGGTTTAATTCGATGTATATGATGTTATATTGGCGATTTTATCGCACGGTTAGGTTCGTAGGATGTTGTTGAGTCAGTGCATGTGATTTGTTAGGAGCCCCGAGGGCTCGGGAATGTTTTGGAGGTGTCTCGGAGTGATTTTTAACTTAGGAAAATTGCTGGTTTTTGCTTCAGCTGTTGCAGGTCCCTTTTGTTCTTCGCGATCGCGAAGCCTCTTCCGCGTTCGCGAAGCTTTAAGTCTTCCTTCATCGCGTTCGCGTCCCTTCCCTCGCGATCGCGTAGGGTTAATTGACCCTGAGGGATTAGCCCTGTTTTCCTCTTCAGGTTCGCGTATAGTTGACTGCGATCGCGTAGCTTTACATGTCTCCTTCATCGCGTTCACGTGATGTCCCACGCGTTCGCGTAAGTCAACTTCTCGACCCCAGTTTTTTTTACTCTTCGCGATCGAGTCCTCCCTTCCGCGATCGCGATCGCGATCACGATGGTATGTCCAGTCTACCCTTCGTGAACGCGACCTCCTTTCTGCGATCGCGAAGGGCAATTTTGTCCAGTGGTATATAAATATTTCCAGAACCAGTAGCTACGGGATTCACTTAGAAAATAACGAACTTCTTTTTCTCCAAAGCCCTTAGGCATCCATTGAAGCCATCCTTCACCAAAACTTCTTGAGTTAGTAAATTTTAACTCATTTCATTCATTTTTCATCTATAATTAATGAATTCCTAAGCCTAAAACATGCAAATTAGAGTAGAAAATCTGAAATATGGGTAGAGTTAGGCCCTTTTGAATTTTCTTGATTAAGACCTCGTTTTGGGGTCGAATTTGAAAACAAATTATATATTCGGGCTTGTGGATGAATGGGTGACATGGTTTTGGTCCGAGCCTTGTGTTTGGACCAAGCGGGCCCGGGCTCGAATTTTGTTATTTTGAAAGAATGCATGGATATGGGTAAATAGGCTATGTAATTGAATTATTGAGTCCTTATTTATATACTCGAGTTGATTATGCCTAGATAATATCATTCCGGAGTTAAATTCTAAAGGAAAGGCGGTGTTAGAGGGTTGATTGCTATACTTTGGACCCGAGGTAAGTGTTTGCTCTAACCTTAGCTTGAGGGAATAGGAGTTGAGTATAATTTGCTACTTGCAAATTGTCAAATACGATGGATAGGCATGGTGACGAGTATCTATACATTGGTGTCTAGCATGACCGTGAATCCTTATATTGTGAATATTCTGATTTTGTGGTAATTTCCATGCTTAATCGATGATTTCTATATGTTGTGAAGAGTATGTGAAGGTAATTGTAATCTTTAAACTCTGTTGGAGCATTGGCTCAGATTCTAATACGAATGATGAAGATATATGAGATAGTTGTATCCTTTGGAGCATTGGCTCAGATTGTAATACGAATGATGAAGGTATATGAGATAATTGTATCCTTTGAAGCATTGGTTCAGATTGTAATACGAATGATGAAGGTATATGAGATGATTGTATCCTTTGGAGCATCAGGCAAGTAATAGAGTAAATTATGAAATGAAGTGAAAGAAAGAAAAAGAGATACTAAAATATAACCTTGCCGGGTCATTGTTGCTTTGATATTATCTCCCTTATTGGGATGTTGAGATTACTGTTATTGTTCCCTTGCCGGGATTTAATTGTTTAATTGATGTTCCCTTGCCGGGATTTAATTATTTAATTGATGTTCCCTTTCCGGGATTTCTATTTTTACTTTGTTTATTTCCTTGACCTTGTTTGTGATTGTTGTTTGGGTGAGGAAGAGTGTTAAAGCACGAAGGGTGATGCCGTGCCATGTTTATATTGATTATGCACGAGGGGACATTCCGTGCCATGTTTTTATTTATTATGCACGAGGGGACATTCCGTGCCATGTTTATATTGTTATTACGCACGAGGGGACATTCCGTGCCATGTTTATATTTATTATGCACGAGGGGACATTCCGTGCCAT
>ML312183.1:0-15708 GCA_005239505.1 Nicotiana paniculata | reverse complement strand
TTTTGCAAACCCTTTGAGCCGGTTACCCTTCTTTGATTACCCTCTTTGGAACCCGAAAGTGTTGTTGAAAAAAAAATGAAATGAAATGAAAAAAAAAATAGATAATAATGAAAAAAAAAGAACAAAAGAAAAATCAATAGAAAAATCAAAACAAAAATAAAATGTTCTCCTGAACTACGTCTGACTTGATTCTGAAAGCATACGTAGGCAGCCTCTCCCTAGGGTTCAGTCACACCAAAATAAAATTCCACATTTCCCCAAGAGTTTAAGTGGGGGAAAATGTTATGTCCAGCGACGTTTTCGCATAAAAGGTTCTGAAGTTGTAATTAAATACAAATTCTTTTCACAAAAACCCTGTTCAAGTCCTTCTGATCAATCGGCAAAGATGTCTAAAGTTGGAGGATACAGTGTCGGATCTGGTGCAAGAAAATGAGAGAAATAAAATGAGAGAGTCTTATCGGTGAAAACCCACACAGGCACCGTAAGGCGACGGTAAGCAGAGAAATTAAAAATGAGAGAGTCTTGTTAGTGAAAACTTGCAAATAGCACTACAAGGCGATGGTGAGAAGAGAAGTGAGAGAGGTTAGTTGGTGAAAACCCGCAAAGGGCGCCACTAATCGAAAAGGATAATGGGTCATTGACACAGACACAGTCCGGGGCAAGGTTTCTCAATCTCAAGGTGATAGTTGTGATGAATTTCTAAGAGTCGGGCGGTTTACATGGACCAGGCATCCAGTCCAAAAGGCATGTCATGTTCATTGAAGCCCGCATGCACTCCAGATAAGTCCTTCCTTCCTTTCCCCGAAAGGGATACCTCTTGTTTAAACTCATGATCCATTCTGTCATTTATTGTTTCTCAATCCCTTTCGGTCTAACTCTATTCCTGAAATAAGACAAAGAAAGGATGGAAAAACTGATTTACAGGGTTCTCATTTGACGCGAGCCAACATGTAAAGAGCACCGAGCCTCATCAGGGGCATCAAGTTGATCCCGGCTGGCCGCCATGGCCGATGCTGTAAACACAACTCTTGAAAGGAGAAGATCAAATTAAAATAACTATGAAGGCAATTGAAGTGAAAGGTTAATTCCTACGTGGTTAACCCTCTCGGCAAAGTATGAAAACCCAAAGCGCTCCCGTTTCTTTAAAGACGGAGGAAAGACCAAAAATGGAAGGTCGATAAGGGCAAAGTAAAATTGGAAAGGTTAAGTCTCCTGAGACTAACCAGTGCGGCAGAATTTGAAGGGCCAAAAATTCCCCCCGATACTCCTGAAATTCAAAAGAGAAGCAAGTGAAAGGCCTACAAAGGCAGAATAAAGCTGAAATGTTGGGCCCTACGTGACCAATCACCACGATGAAATATGGAAAGCCAAGGTCCCCGGGTTTGGAAACGAAACCCAATCCCCAGCAAAAAAGCAAACAGTTGAGATCTTCGTCAAGAAGGCTGAGATCGAGAAGCTTTAAATAATCAAGGCCGCAAAATCAACCACCGTTTCAAACTAACAAATTTTTCTTTGTTTGAAAATAGGAAACAGGTGCAAAAGCAACCATGCAAAAGCAGGTGCAACCAAAAAGAATTGCGCAAGAGCTAGAAGGAGTTCTGCAGCGTTGAATCCAAAGAAAGGGAAGTTTCCTCCAAAATATCTGTTCCCGCATGCCTAAAATAATTTTAAAAAAATAAAGAAAGATAGAAAAAAAAAAGAGAGAGAAGAACTGAAGTTGAAAATGACTCAAAGTAGTATGGGGCCTCCAATCCCCAACTACACATTTTCCCAACATGGGTGTACACGCTCCTTAGTCGATGCCAATTAAGGGTATACATTCCCTAATTGATGTTTGCTTTTCCAATTAAGGGTATACATTCCCTAATTGATGTTTTCCTTTGCCAGTTAAGGGTATACACTCCCTAACTGGTGTTTTGCTTTTCCAATTAAGGGTATACATTCCCTAATTGATGTTTTGCTTTCCAGTTAAGGATATACATTCCCTAACTGATGTTTTCCTTTGCCAATTAAGGGTATACATTACCTAGTTGATGTTTTGATTTTCCAGTTAAGGGTATACATTCCCTAATTGATGTTTTCTTTTCCAGTTAAGGGTATACATTCCCTAATTGATGTTTCCTTTGCCAATTAAGGGTATACATTCCCTAATTGATTTTTGATTTTCCAGTTAAGGGTATACATTCCCTAACTAATGTTTTGCTTTTCCAATTAAGGGTATACATTCCCTAATTGATGTTTTACTTTGCCAGTTAAGGGTATACATTCCCTAACTGATGCTTTGCTTTTCCAATTAAGGGTATACACTCCCGAATTGATGTTTTATTTTCTAATTAAGGGTATACATTCCCTAATTGATGTTTGCTTTTCCAGTTAAGGGTATACATTCCCGATGTTTTGCTTTGCCAACTAAGGGTATACATTCCCAAATTGATGTTTCCTTTGCCAATTAAGGGTATACATTCCCTAATTGATGTTTTAATTTTCCAATTAAGGGTATACATTCCCTAATTGATGTTTTGCTTTTCCAGTTAAGGGTATACATTCCCTAACTGATGTTTTGCTTTTCCAATTAAGGGTATACATTCCCTATTTGATAATTTCTTTTCCAATTAAGGGTATACATTCCCTAATTGATTTCTTTTCCAACATAGGGTATACATTCCCTAGTTGATTTTATTTTGCAACTTAGGGTCTCCAACCCCTAGTTGATCTTACCTTGAGATATAGGGCATCCACTCCCTAGTCTACAATAACTCCAGGTGAACTGCTCCAGGCCTTTCATCGCTTTCAATAACAAATTAGTGTAGACTCCCTTACAATAACTCAAGAAATTTTCCTAGTGAAAACTAGGGCAGAAAATTTCATTCGTATGCTTTTGTGCAGATTACATCTTTAGGGCATTGGAATCGAGACGGCCAAAAGAAAAAGTTTTGATCCAGAATAATAAAACATAGGAGAAAAGAGAAGATTGAATCCAAAATGCAGAAACGGGGAAGATATGGACTATTCAGGACGAGATTGAAGTCATCCGTTCAGTAGATCCTGCCTTGATCCAAGGAATGATAAGATGAAACCACCACCTGCGGCTAACAAGCATCAAGGTCCAGTTCAGAGTCAGCCAAAAGATCAAGACTCAAGACCAAGTTTTAGATAGGAATATTGTAACTAGCAGTTGATAGGTGTAGTTAGTCTTTCGTTTTGTTGCTTTGGTGTAATAAGGAGATCAGCAGCAGTAACAGCAGCAACCACAGTGAAATCACAGTTACTCGGTAGTCACAGCTGCCAAAACTTCCAGAACTACATTGATCTGATTCCTTTATAGCCAAGGATGTGTAGGCAACCTTTGAAGCAGGATTCAGTCAAAACTTTTCCAAAACGCTTCACATAGAGTATTTGAACATGTAAAAGTTGTTCATAACTGCTCACTTTGTCTTTGCCCTAAAACTCTTCGTGTTTCCGAGCAAAGAGGGGAAGCTGTGAGCATTTAATTTTTCACCTACTAAATACTCCTATAAAATTTGATAAATAAATTAATTTTATAGATTTTTGTGTAATATTAGTGTGTATTTATGAATTATTTGCATTTTTTATCATAATTTATCTTTTAAATTTATTAAAAAAATAACAAAATCTCTAAAACTTTTGTCTTGCATAATTAGGTTTTTTGGTTTAAATTAACAATTAGTGAAACTATTTAATCACATTTCTTAGAAGAAAAACCACAAAAATCGGGTCATTTAATAATTATTGGTATTACCATTTAAAATTAATGTTCTTGCTTTTTATAAATTAATTTAGACTCATTATCTAAATAATATAGGANCCCCCCACTTAACTAAACCACCCCATTTTTTACCTCTCTCCATCCCAATCGTTGGATCATTTTGATCCAACGGCTCACAACTCCACACCCCCTCTACTATATAAGTGTCCTAAAACACCCCCACCCCCCTCAGAACTCACCTCCCAAACACCCCATGTCCGTCTCTCTCTCTTCTTTCTAAGCCCCAAATCCTAGCCGCCCAGAGCCACCGTCCTCCGCCGACCGGAAATCGCCTCCGGCAGCGGAGCTTCTCTAAATGACCCCAAATTGTTACCAGACCATCTCCTCCTCCTCATTCACCTCCCACCATATATTTCATCATAATCCCACCCAAATCCCTTCGATTTCAGATATAAGAAAGCAGAAAACCTAGTTTCCTATTATCGGTCGATTCAAGAACAATTAATGATTTATACCTACATGAGTCAATAGCTCTTGATGAGAGCTATTGATTCATGTGGGTTTGAGCCATTTTCAAACCCTGCCGGAGTCCGGCCAAGGTCCGGCAACTTTAATCTTTCCGGCCAAGTCGCTTTAACGGGTATCCTACTTCTCTCTTTACTGTTTTTGTATAATATTAAAAATCGTGTTAATCACTGTTTAGTTGATTTTTTGTTATTTTTTTAGTCATTGCTTTCCTTTTTTCCCTTGCTCATGTTTATTTGTTGATTCTGTTGGTGCACGCTTAGATTAATCAAACCCGCTTAGATATTGGAATAATGCAAATTAAGTCTTAAATAAGTTTTAACAAAACCGTTTCATGTATCCCTGTGTTTATTATTCTTTTCCTTTTCTTTATCATTTTTCTTCTCATGAAACAGAATCCTATGTGTGTTTAGGATTACTATTCTAGTTTACTTTTGTTTCTCTTAATATCGTCTCAAGTTGACAACATGCCTTAATTGTTAAAAGATTAGTAATACGAATTCCTTATAATTCGGTCCATGATACCCCTCTGTGTGCGTTTCCTAGTTTATTGGCAGTTGTCTAGAATATTAATAGTCATGTGATTAGGAGTTTTATTTGCTTAGTCATGTATTTGTTTGTAATGCTGAAGTAAAGATTCATGGTCTTGAGTTTCCTAGTATTGACTGCCTTTAGTTAATTGCCAATAAGGTTCGTTATCTAATTGATTATATACCTGATTGTGTGATTAGTTAAGATTAATTTCCAATGAGATAGAATTTCCTAATTGTCCCTACTTAAGCATTTAGTCAACTAGGTCTTAAACAATTGACTAAAACAAATCTTTTAACCTAAGTTAAGAGAGCTGAGTTGACTAACCTCAATTAAGCTTAATTAAACTGATAATTAGTTAACTTAAACCTAGGTAACTAGTATTAAATCAACTCTAGGCACTTAATCAATTAACCTTTAACTAGTTAACTCAACCCTAGTTAAGAACAACTAATAGTTGACTAAAGAACATAACTAGGGTTAACTAACCAAAGTTAAAGTAATAACCCAAGTGAGTTTAACCTTGATTACCCAATGGTAAATTCAGGGACTCCAAGGGGTACATTAGGCAATGTAGACTTAGAAATCAGAATTTTAAGGGTAAAAGGGTCTTTTAATAGGTAAGAATTTTCTAGAATATGGGCAGTTGTCCCAAAGATAAGGTTGACAGTTGCCCTATGTATTATTTTCAGCCTTTTCGATTGGGAATATTCCAAATGATATCCCATTCCCAAATATCCTATAAATAGACCCCCCTCCTTTTAGTCTAGGGGGGGGGGGGGCTTTTTTGACAATCTGAAAAGAAAAACACACTCTTCTAGTTGCTGAAGCATTCTGAAAAATACAGAAATACCTTCCATTCGGAAAAAAAAAGTTTTTGTTTTCAAGAAAGAGTATTATTATTAAAGAGGAAAGTCTGATTTCTTTTTTGAAAAAAAGCTCACAAATAGATGGCCTAGTTCAGCTCCTATCTTCTCTCTTTTGATTATGATTTCTGAGAGTTTTTCCTTCAAGCATTCGTATTCAAGATTTCTGGGTTAATTCTTGCGGGGCTGCTTGGGTCTTTTCCTTGGTTTTCTATTTTTGCTGCTGCTGAATCCTCTTTCTTCTTGCTGATTTTGGTCCAAACTTGACCTTTATTTGGTAAAGTCTTGTGCTATTTTTCTCTTCAAAAGGTATGTAACAGCTTACTTGTAATGAACTTTTCATATCTGAATTTCTATTCCCTGTGGTTGTGCAAATCTGTAATTACGGTTAAAGTTTCTTTTCTTCATGTTTGCATGACAACCTGAATTCCAAACTTTTCTTTGGTATCTGTTTAATACTGCTTGATTCTTGTTGATTTTAGACTATGAATATATGGGTGTTGTGTTGCTAATAAGTTGAATATTTGCTTTGTTGCTTGCCTCTGTTTTCTATTGAGAAAATCTGCACTAGGGTAGATGAATCTGACCTTCCAATGGTCAAATTCACCCCCACAATAGTGCATAAACAGTAGCATGTCCCTGAAGTTACCTCTGTTAGGGTATAAAATAAGTAGTCAAAAGGCCTCCTAGAGTAAGGAATCTGAATCTCTTAAAATGATCAGATTTTGTCTCTATAAAAGCCTAAAAAGTCAAAATTATGGTATAATGGTCAAGAGGAACAAAAGATGAGATATATGGAGCTGAATCTGACCCTTTTTACGCCAGATTTAGTCCATAAAAGGTATGAATATGCTTTGTTCCTCTAAGAGCGTCATTAAGGATTGAATCTAACCTCCTTCATGATTAGATTCATCTTTTGACAATACTCAAAGGTATATCCTCAACACTGTCCAAATAGTAAAGTGTTGGACTTATAATCTTAGATTAATGATAAAATATGCTCTTATTTGTGGTCCTTGTTCATTGAAGAGACTGGGTAAGCAGGTCTCCATATAGCTTTAGAATTAGGTTAACCTTGGCATTATGGGATTAAAAGCTGACATATTCATGGTCAGGTTTACACCAAAAGAATGCATAAAAAATTCGGTTTTGTTAGTGTAGCTTAGAATAGCATTATCAGGTTTAAACTTGATCTCCTTTCATGGTCCTGTTTGGTCTAGTGGGTGCTCAACACTTAATTAGTTTTTGTGTTCTATATATTACAAAAGAGGGCTGCAAATGTATAGTACGAAGAATCCAGATGTGGAGCAGCTATTTAGGATTTTCATTTTTAGTTTTTCCTTGATATTCATAAAAATGTATTTTAGAGAAGCTGTATTTTCGCTTCAGAAAACTGTAATTCGTTCATTTATGCATTTTAGAATCTTGTAAGTTAAGGGACTGGACTGTATATTCATTTTTCAGCCTTTCATTTTATAGTGTTCAAACTAAATTTTGAGGCGATTTTCCTGGAACTTTGAATCTGTTTTGCTCTAAAAAGTAGTTCAAGGATAAAAATAGGTGTTTAATCGAAAAGAGGAGTTGGTATTCATATCATTCTACATGAAACTTTTCGTAAACATTTATTGGATTTTCAGAAGTGGTTATTTCAAAATTCAGTTGTTTCAATATAAGTGGATATTAGTAGATTATTTTAGTTCATGTAGTATCCTGTTAAATTTTTTGAACTCGATGTATGAACACTTTGAACCTTGAAGCATGTGATTAGGCTATCTAAAAATTGACAAGAACTGTTAATTTAGAATTGGTAAAACTGTCTGTGCTATGTTCTTCGTTAGAAATTACAAATTTCCAGAAAAATAAAGTAATTTTAGCTTACCAGTTTGAAGCGAGACCAGTAGATAATGTATTTATATGTCTATAATTCTCATAGGTGTATGTATATCTACACGAATGAGGTGCATCTTGATTAACACATTTTCTATCATTTACCAAACTAGAAAGTGAAGACCTTTAAGAATTGAATTTCCTGACCGGTAGTCTTCTGACAATAATAGCCAAACTAGGATGGCCTAAAGTGATTAATTGGGGCTAAAATATTGCCATAGCCCGAAATATGTTGCCTTTCAGGATAATGAATATCATTTTTAGGCAATCCTTTAGGTAGAATGATACCTATAGTTTGAAATTTGGCAAAGAATCGAGTATTGTTCCAAAATTACCATAACCCATACTCGGGCGTGGAAACTCGTGCCCCTAACTCTCATTTAAAACATTAAATAAAAACTCACATAGCAATCACGGGTGCATTTCATGTGACTCGTTTGCCATATGTTCAAAACAACAAGTGCACGCCATTGTGACTTGTCCAAGATAAATCCATAAACATCCCAATCGGTCTTAAATCTAAAACGCTCTTTCAAATAGAAAACATAAGGAATGATCGAACATTGCCTCAAATAGGTGTTATAAAATCGTCACGGCCATAGTTCTTACTACGTAATTTACACTCGGGTGCGATAACTTATGACCCCAACTTCAACTTCAAATTATATTAAAATCACGTGTTGCAATTGTGGGTGCATTTCATGTAGCGTAATTGTAACATATCCAAAAGCATAACAAGTGCACATTCTCGTGACTTGTTTTCAAGATAAATCCATACTCGTCAAAAGCAGCTAAATTTCAAAGAGTTTAAATCTACAATAGGCTAAAACACGTAAATAATCAGATAATTAGGCCAATTATTAACAGTTAAGTGACTGTGGTAGAACCACGGAACTCGGGAATGCCTAACACCTTCTCCCGGGTTAACAGAATTCCTTACTCAGATTTCTGGTCGCAGACAACTTAAAACAGAGTCAAAATTTCCTCGGTTTGGGATTCTTAAAATGAAACGATATCCAGGAACATCGTCAAAAATCCGGGTGGCGACTCTGAAAACTAAAAATAAATCCCAAATATGAATAATGTCACTTTAATTGGAAAAACTCCCTTATTACCCTTCATTAATTCGGGGGTAGTGAAAAAGGAGGTGTGACAATGACCTATCGGTGCGATGTGGTGTCATGTGAGGTTGTTGGTCATGTTTGGGGTGACTTGTTGTCTGAGCATTTCACGCTGGCTGAGACGAGATTATTGGGTCAGGGATCAGCGCGATAAGGTTATGTGAAGTGTATATTAAAGAGCAAATATCACTATTCAGGTTCGTAATGAGGTGATGATTCTAGTCAAGATGAGATATTCAATGATTTCTTAACTCTGCAGTTGGGTATGAATTTCTGTACATTTCCTTCGTTGTAGTGGTATCTTCAGCTTTATAGCAGGGTGTATGCATATTTGTTATGAGGTGCATCAGGAGCACCAGATTCGTGAAATTTTGGCTATTAAGGTTCAGGGAGTGCCATTGTGGTCAGATGATGAGTTATGCGGTGCATGGTGCTGATTCGGCAAAGTATGCAGTCATGTTCTGGTATATCGTGTGGTGGATGATACGGTGTTTATGTATTGGAACTAGGCCTAGAAGAGAATTTCAAGTGTTGGAACTAGGTTCTGAGCTTATTATATGGATAAAAGAAGAAATCTTTAGATTTGATCAAGCTAATGTACTCAACTGGGTTGTGGTAACACGGGAAGGTGCTCAAGGTGTTACACAGTGATTTCAGATAACTCCAGAGCAGTTCTTAGCACGTTCGAGGACGAACGTCAATTTAAGTGGGGGAGAATGTAACGACCCGACCGGTTGTTTTGAGCTCTAGCGCGTCGTTCAGCGATTTGAGGCCGTGATCAGCTTCGTTTCAGGTATTATGACTCGTGGGCGTGGTCGGAATTGAATTTTGGGAAGCTTAGAGTTGGTTTGGAAAGAAAATTCTTATTTCAGAAGCCTTAAGTTGGAGAAATGGACTAAGATTGGAATTTTGAGTAAACGACCTCCAAATCAGGATTTGAAGGTTCCAACAGGTTCGTATGATGATTTCAGACTTGGGCATATGTCCGGATCGGGTTTTGGATAACCCGGGAGCGTTTCGGCGTATAATGTGGAAGTCAGCATTTTTGAAGGAATTTCCTAAGTTTGGCTTGGAGCGTATTTCAGTGATGTTGATGTACGTTTGGGATTACGAGTCTGGGAATAGCTTTGTATGGTGATTCTGGAGTTGGAAGCGCGATCGGAAGTGAATTCGGATGTCTGGAGGTCATTTGCCTAAAGATAGAAATTTGAAGGTTTTTGAGAAATCCGACCGGAAGTGGAAGTTTTGATATCGGAGTCAGAATGCGATTCTGGAAGTTAGAGTAGGTCCGTAATGTCGAATATGACTTATGTGCAAAATTTGCGGTCAATCGGACGTGATTTGATAGGTTTCGGCATCGAATGTAGAAATTGGAAATTTCTAAGTTCATAAAGTTGGGATTTGGGTGCGATTCATGGTTTCGATGTTGTTGGGTGTGATTTGAGACCTCGAGCAAGTCCGCATTATGTTTTGGAATAGGTTGGTATAATTGGACGGGGTCCCGGGGGCCTCGGGTGGATTCTGGGTGGTTAACGGATCAAGTTGAGAGTTTGAATAAGGCTGGAATTTGCTGTCATCTGGTATGACAGCACCTGCGAGGATTTGGCCGCAGGTGCGAAGGGTTGATGGTCTGGCTGGGAACGCAGGTGCGATGGTATTTCCGCACCTGCGAGGTCGCAGATGCGGGTTATGGGGCGCAGGTGCGAAGCTGGCTCGAGTTGAGGAAACCCGCGGGTGCGGAGGTTTGGTCGCACCTGCGGAATCGCAGGTGCGAGTGTGGGATCGCAGGTGCGAAAAATGGCCTGGCAGAATATTTTAAAACCGAGAATTTGTGGCCATTTCTTCATTTCTTCTTTGGTTTGGTCGATTTTGGAGGAGCTTCAAGAGAGGATTTCTTCATGCAATGTCAAGGTAAGTAATTTCTTCATGTTTTTAAAGTTACATACAAGTATATGCATGGAATTAGACATGGAAATTGGTAGGAAATTGGGGAATCTTAAAGAAACCTAGAAAATGGAAATTTGGATTTTTATCCATGAATTTGAGCATGGAATGTAGAGTAAATTGTATATTTGAACTAGTGGAGCTATGGGTAGAATATATCTTCGAGAAATTTCGGATTCCGGGCACGTGGGCCCAAGGGCATTTTGGTCATTTCACTAAGCGGGGTTGGGAAATTACATAATTTGGAATTTGTTGCAAATATTATAGTATATTTTCGTTGGTTTGCCGCTATTTGGATAGTTTTGGGCGATGTGCGTCCGTTGGAGTCGTCGGAAGGGATTGGAATCCGGTTATGGAATTTCAGAGCGAGGTAAGTCTCCTTTATAACTTTGTGAGGGAGAATTATCCCCCTAGGTGAAGTAATTAAGTATGTGCTATTATCTTCGGGGGCTACGTAGGCACGAGGTGACGGGAGTCCGTGTGTAGCTACTATTATGCCATGTTCGGGTAGCCTAAGACCCACTAGCATGCCTTATGTGTTGTACCCATGATCCTGCGTGTATTACTTGACTGCTAATATAATCGAAATCGTAACTTCATATCTAAAGAAGACTAGAGTTCATTTTCTTAATCAGCTGGAAAGAGAATTGTTTTCCTCCGTGGTTAATCGTATACTTGTTAAAGTGATATTATTGAACATTATTAGACTTGGCAAATAAATTTCAAAAAAGGATTTAAACACTACTTTATGGTTCTTAAAAGAGAAATCTGTCATTTACTTGAGTATTTGTTTTCCTGACATATTCGGGGTGGACTATTGATTGTGCCTGACTGCATGTCACCGCTTCCCAATTTACATTCGCAAGCAGAGTGTTATTTCCCCCACTCTCATGGGAGCGGGCCGTTCGATCATCGGCAGTGCATAGACATGAGTATTTTATTGAGAGGTGCACTTTTGGTACGGGCCGTTCGATCCTCGGCAGTGCACAGAGATGATTATTATGACGGCTCAGGCCAGTTGTCCTTATTCCGTATGCGCATGTTAAATTATTAAATATTATTCATGAATTTTTAAAGTGATAAGATATTTGGGGGAAAACAAAGAGGAAAGTGATTATTTAAAATATTTGGGGGAAAATGAGGAAGTGGTAACTGTTTGTTTACTTCCAGTATTTACTTGGATTTTTAGTGCCTTATATATAGTGCTTCTTTACTACCTTTACATGCCTACCGTGCTCATCATATGCTGTTAACTAATTTGCTAGACCTTAGTGAGTGTCTAATTCGACCTCTCGTCACTACCTCTCTGAGGTTAGGCGGGCGACTTACTGAGTACACGTTGTTTTTGTACTCATGCTACACTTGATGTGCATTTTTATTGCACATGTACTTTCATAGCAATATGGCGGATTTGGAGACTTAGGCGAACCGCAGCTCACAGAGTCTTTCTCGTATTGTATTTATTTTCATTTTGAATTTCCTAGTCCAATTTGTATTTCGGGCAGGCTTTTTTATGATTGTATAAATTCTTAGAAATTGCTCATGTACTTGTGACACCGGGTTCTGGGATGTGTTGGGATATAATTGCCAAAATGGATATTGAATCTATTATTTTACTCGACAGATTTTATTTAGTTAATATGTAATAAAGTGTAAGGAAATATGTTTTTTCATAAATGTTAAAACAGGAAATTATTTCAAGTAATTAATGATTGGTTTGCCTGACGGTGGTGTCTAGCGCCATCACGACCTTATGGATTTTGGGTCGTGACACTATAATTGTCATTTAGCTCAACCATAAAAGTATTTTTTTGAGGTAGCTTTTTTCAAAGCTAACACTAAACAATTCTAGAAGATATCTCTTTCACTTCCCAATTCCATCTCCTATTCCAATTTGAGAGATACTTTTCTTTTAATTTTTTCCCAAATATTTTTCCAATTGATTATTTTACCTTCTTTTTTTTCCATTATAATTGTTCAAGTTCTCCCCATACTTCTCAAACAATTCTTTTTTAAGTTCTCTCCATTTTCTCAATTGGGTATTGTTACTTTCAGGTCTGCTCCTTTTTTATTTTATTTTTTTCCAATTCTTACTGCTTTTCCCTTATTATATTTTCCGATCTTATTTGACTTTTGTATGAGAGTTAGGCATGAGTTTGAAGAGTTTAGGGTAGAACTTGGAGTTCTTCGCCGATAACAATAGTGGTCTTTTTCTATGTATTTGTTGCTCTATAAAGGTTGAATCTCTGGGTACAAGCTTTATGATATGTATATAGGTAATAATTTTTTTAAAGTATTCTTAATTTTTAGTGTACATGCATCTAATTGTCTTTGTTGTAAGTTCTTTATGGGGATATTTGGGGTCGGTTTGCTTTAATTTTCTCGATATAATCATATATTTGCCATGGTCCACTAATTCGATAAAGTTAAAACAGTAAATGATTTTATATTTTAGAAGAATTTTTAGGGATAAAATTACACGGTTGAATTTTCATAGAAGGAATCTTATATTCATGCAAATTACATTTTTTCTTTGCCTTTAAAATTTTGTTTCTGCTTATTTAAGGAATGTCTGTGCACGGATCCTTTTTTTCTTTGTTCTCGATGAAACTATGTGATAAAAAAATATCCAGAAGCTTATTGAATTTTGATCCCGATTTTATGTTTACTGAATTCTGATAAAAAAGAATTTCTTTGCTGAAATTTGGCCGATCATCTTTATAGTGAAGATGACGATCCTCATACCGCTTTCTTAATATTTCTCTAAACACATTTAGAAGTACCCATTTTAGAAGTAAGAGTGCAGAGTAATTTTTTTAATTATGAATTTAACTTTTAAAGTAGTGAAAATAGTTAACTAATATCTATAAATATGTTAAACTTAACACAACATTATTTGTCGAATAATATGAATTCTCACTTGACAGGAAAACATGCTCCACAAACATATAGGGAGTAATCTAGATATCGAACAAGCTGATAGGGAGTCCCCATCTCCACCTCTCGGGCCATGTTGGCCCTAATACCTGAGTGCAGCCCAGCTACAAATATCTGCACTCACTCAGCATCAGTAGGAAGTATCATAAGGGCATGACAAGACAACTCAGAAAACCTAGCCTTGTAGTATGTCACTGACATCTGTCCCTGCTCCAGCTGCTCAAACTGATACCGCAGCTCTTCCCTCTCGGAGGGTGGAATATATCTGTCCAGGAACAACTGAGTGAACTGCTCCCAAGTGATGGGAGGGGAACCTGCCGGTCTACCGAGGATATAAGACTGCCACCATCTGCGGGCCCTGCCCTCAAGCTGAAAAGTAGTGAAGTCCACTCCATGGGACTCCAGTATCCTCATGTTGTGCAGTCTGTCCCTGCACCTATCAATGAAGTCCTGGGCATCCTCTCCCCTCTCACCTCCGAAGATATGAGGGTGCAATCGGGTCCATCTATCTAGTAACTTCTGCGGATCGTCGTCCGCAACTGGTCTGAGCTCAAGTGCTGCTACTACATGCTGGGCTCCACCCACGGGCAGTGTACCTAGGGTCTGATATACTGCTGTTGCATGTCCTGCAGCCTGGGCAGTAGGGGTCTGAACTCCCCCTCCCACCTGGGATGTGACAGGATCCGCTGGAAATAAACCAGCCTGAGTCATAGTATCCATGAACCGCATCATACGGCCCATGACCTCCTGGAAGCCTGGTATAGTCATGAAGTCCATCGGAGTCGGATCTGCTAGGGGCACCTCACCCTGCTCCTCAGTAATGGGATCCTTTGCAGGATCCGTTGGGGGTGCTAACAGAACAACTTTGGGACGCCCTCGTCCCTTACCTCGGGTCGGTGCCCTCTCCCGACCTCTGCCACAGCCTCGGACGGCGGGGGTAGCGGCATCTCCCGGGTCTGGAACGTCATCCGTGTGAGTCCTCACCATCTGTGAGAGAATAGTAGAATGAGATTTAGTAAACCATCGACTGCACGATAGAACATGAATAAAGAGAGGTTTCCTAACACCCTATAGCCTCCCGAGGATAAATACAGACGTCTCTGTATCGATCCGCAAGACTCTATTAGGTTTGCCCGTGACTTGTGAGACCTACGTGAACCTAGAGCTCTAATACCATGTTGTCACGACCCAAATCCCAATTTAGGTCACGATGGTGCCCAACTCCGATGTCAGGCAAGCCAACCTTAATTTACTAGTGATCCCTTTTTAATTTATAAAATAATTTCCATAATTGAGAGGTTGTTGATTATTCTCTTATCGNTTCCTGAGAATAAAATCTGCACCCATTGTGGTAAGACTGGGCACTACAAATATGAGTGTACTGCAAAAGAGCAGGCCAGTCAAAAAAATGAGAGGTTTGTAAAAGGGAAAAATTGGCTACCAAATTGGGCTAGGAAAAATTTGATTCATCCATTCTCTCATATAAAAGGACCCAAACTAGTTTGGGTTCTTAAGACTAACCTTTGATTCTTTTTATAGGTTCAAGTTAGAGGAGGCAGCCAGAATTGGTATTTGGATAGTGGCAACTCAAAGCATATGATTGGGAACATGGAACAGTTCCTTTCACTTGAAAGTCTCAAAGGAGGAAATGTCTCCTTTGGAAACGGAAAGAAAGGTGAAATCATTGAGGATGATACACGATCCATTGAATATGTGTTTCTAATAGATGGCTTGAAATATAGCCTGATCAGTGTATCACAACTGTGTGACAGAGATAACCTAGTTGCTTTTACTTCCACAAAATGTTTGTGATTAACCTGCTTAATGACAAGATTGTTTTGCAGGAAAAAAGAATGAATAACATCTATGTCATAGACTTGTCCACACTGTCTGAAAATGAACTCACTTGCCTAAGTGTGTTGGACAGTGATCCCCTCTTGTGGCACAAACGACTTGGTCATGCAAGTCTAACTCAGCTTAACAAACTAGTCTCTAAGGAATTAGTGGTAGGACTTCCTAACATTAAGTTCAAGGAATACAAAGTTTGTGAGGCATGTGCCAGGGGGAAGCAGATAAGGTCCTCTTTCAAAAGTAAGAAAATAGTCATTACCACCAGGACGTTGGAACTGGTTCAGATGGATCTATGTGGTCCTATGAGAACTTTGAGTAG
>MDKI01127052.1:0-51303 GCA_005239505.1 Nicotiana paniculata | reverse complement strand
GATCCATATAATAGTCGACTGCGCCCACTGGGGTGTACAGACTCCGGAGGGGCTCCTACAGCCAAGCGCTATATTTGTTGTGGCGTGCAGCCTGATCCAATATGTGTATTGCTGTGGCATGCTGCCCAATCCATATATAACGTATATTGCTGCGGTGTACAGCCCGATCCATACATAATACATAATCTACATTGTTGCGGCGTGCAACCCGATCCATATGTAATATACAACATATATATTGTTGCGGAGTGCAGCCCGATCCATAACTATCTTCACATACTCGACACTCGGCCTAACTTAGTCATCCTCACAAGCCACTCGGGCAATTCATCTCAACTCACGGGACTCAGCCCAAAATACTTCTCAAAGTTTCAATACAGTGTGATAACAGTGAAAATAACAACAAGTGGTAAACATGACTGAGTTCACAGATGTTCTATCAGGATAGTGGAAGAATAGTTTAAAATCACCTCTGAGGGTCTAAACAGGTCGGCACAAGGCCCCAAACATCAAGTGCATAAAGGCTGCTGGGGCATTTCTGTACAATGCTGCTCATGATCCTCCCGAGATTGGGAATACACCAAGATATCGTCAATAAACACGATGATGAAGGAATCCAGATAAGGCCGGAATACACTGTGCATCAAGTACATGAAGGCTGCTGGGGCATTGGTCAGCCCGAATGACATAACCAAAAACTCATAATGACCATATCTAGTCCTAAAAGTAGTCTTCGGAATGTCTGTCCCCTGAATCTTCAACTGGTGATAGCCGAAACGCAATTCAATCTTGGAAAATATACTGGCACGCTGCAACTGATCAAAAAAGTCATGTATACGAGGCAAGGGATACCGGTTTCACCGTAGCCTTATTCAGCTGCCGATAATCAATACACATACTCATAGAACCATCCTTCTTCTTTACAAACAACACCGGTGCACCCCAAGGTGACACACTAGGGCGAATGAACCCCTTATCTAGGAGTTCCTGAAGCTTCTCCTTTAATTTCTTCAGCTTGTTGGTGCCATACGATAAGGTTGAATTGAAATAGGCTGAGTGCCTGGCACTAGGTCGATGCCAAAATCAATGTCCCTGTCAGGTGGCATGCCTGGCAGATTTGCAGGAAACACGTCCAGAAAGTCACGGACCACAGGAATCGAGTCAATAGCGGGAGTCTCACAACTGACATCCCTTACAAAAGCCAGATACGATAAACACCCCTTCTCAACCATACGTTGAACCTTCAGGTAGGAAATCACCCTACTAGGCACATAATCAGAAGAACCTCTCCGCTCAACCCTCGGACATCCTGGCATAGCTAAGGTCACAGTCTTAGCGTGACAAGCAAGAACAACATGACACAGAGATAACCAGTCCATGCCCAATATAACATCAAAATCGACCATGCTGAGTAACAATAGGTCCACTAGGGTCTCCAGACCCCCAATAGATATCACACACGACAGATACACACGGTTCACAACAATAGTATTGCCCACCAGAGTTGACACATGAACAGACGTAAATAAAGACTCACGGGGAATATCAAGAAAATGGGCAAAATATGATGAAACATAGGAATATGTAGAACCAGGGTCAAATAAAGCCAAAGCATCTCCGTGACAGACTGAGAGAATACCTACGGTCACTACATCGGAAGCCATAGCATCTGGCCTGGCTGGAAACGCATACATACGGACATGACCTCCACTTGCTCGACCTCCCCCTCTAGGGCGGCCTCTAGCTGACTGACTACCACCCCTGGCTGCTTGGGTGGGTGGTGAAATAACTGGAGCTGAAGTCGATGGCTGGCTCCTCAGCTGAGATGGGCCTCCAAGAAGATGAGGACACTACCTCCTCATATGCCCGAACTCTACACACTCATAACAACTCCCTGGAGCTGGAGACGTGGAATATAAGAACCCCTGGCACCAGAATGGCCATTATGAGAACCATGCATAGAGGAACCCTGAACTAATGGTGCTCGAGCTGCACTATGGACTGGAAGGGCACCGAATGAAGAACGGCCTGGCTGAGAACTACGGGGACCATGCCCCGAAGATGCACCACTATGGGCTGGGCGGCCTGAATGAACGACCTCTACCATACTGAGACTACCCCTTGGAAGGAGCAGCACTAGAACCACCCGATCCACGAGGCCTCTTGGCCTCCCTCTCTTCCCACTCCTGGTGGGGAACATACTCAATATCTCGAGCAGTATCGACAACCTTCTCGAAGGTAGCACCTGATACTCTCTCCGGAGTCATGAAAAGGCAGAGCTGATAAGTGAGGCCATCTACGAACCTCCTAATCCTCTCCCTATCAATAGGGACCAACTCGGTGGCATGACGAGCCAACTCCAAAAATCGCATCTCATACTGCATCACTGAAAGCTCCCGCTGACGTAGCCGCTCAAAATGCTTGCGCTGCTCCTTCATGTGAGACTAGGGTACATACTTCTCCAAGAAGGTAGTGGATAACTACTGCCAGGTGAGGGGTGCTGAACCAAGAGGCCTACGCCTCTCAAAAGACTCCCACCAAGTGAAAGCAGCACCAGAAAGCTGAAAAGTATCAAACGAGACCCCACTGGTCTCCAGAATCACAGCGGTATGAAGCATCCGCTGACACTTATCCAGAAAACCCTAGGCATCCTCGCCCTCAGCACTACTGAATGTCAAAGGCTGAAGTCTACTTAACCTCTCCAGCCTACGCTGCTCATCATCTGGCATAGTTGGGACCACGAAGTCTTGAACTAGAGCAACCGGCTGGGCTGGAACCACCCCCGGTGTCTGATGGCCCTGAGTAACCTGCTCAGGTGTCCGGGCAACTGGAGTCTGACTGCCTCCCCCGGCATGAGAAGTAGCGGCAACTACCTGAGCAAGGGTGGTACACACATTCAAGATATGTTCCAAGGTCTCCTAAAGACGCGGAATAACAATAGGCACTGCCGGTACCTGAGCCTGTCCTGCTGGAGCATCTGGAGCGGGAACCTGATCCTGAATAGTCGGGGGATCAACTGGAATTTACCTGGTTGATGCACGGGCTGACCCTTTACCTCTACCACGGCCTCGACCTCTCGCCGGTCTAGCCGGTGGTTGATCACCCTGATCGGTAGTGCGAGTCCTCACCATCTGGGAGAGAACGAAACAATAGAAGTTTAGATTTCCAGAACCAACAAAATGGCACGACAGAATTCAAGAAAATGAGATTGTTCCTATGTTGTTTCTGCAGCCTCTCGAAGATAAGTACAGACGTCTTCGTACCAATCCGCGAGACTCTACTAAACATGCCCATAACCGTTGAGTCCTATGTAACCTAGGCTCTAATACCAACTTGTCACGACCCCAAATCCTAAGCCGGCCGTGATGGCGCCTACCATGGAACTAGGCTAGCTAACCATTACAGACTATCATAATATTTCATAATTTCCCAAAATTTAGCAAATTTTAAAACGGCAAAATGAGATGAACAATTTATACACTTCCCCAAAACCAGGAGTCAACTGTCATGAGCATCTAGGACTATAAATACAATGTACAACATGGTGACATGCTACTAAAAAAGCCTGATGTACAAAACACAAAAAAACTATGCACTGAGGAAAGGAAAGGAGGTGAGCTAAGGATGCTGAGCAGGTACCTTGAACAAACTCCAGGCACGTCTGAAAATCAACTAGTGATATGGTCAGGTACCTGGATATTCATGTAGAGGTGCAGGGAGTAACGTGAGTACGCCAACTCATTAAGTAATCAACGTAACTAAAAACGTGAGTGTAATGACGAGCATTTATAAATCATGTAAATCCATATAATGAATAATAGTGGAAATGAATAAATCAAGTCTCTACATTCCGAATATTTCATAAGACTCCTAAATCAAGTTAGAAATCTACATTCTGAATATTTCATAAAACTCCAGTTTCCATTTTTAAATCTCGCATAAAATCATTTGTCCAACATTATCATCAGAGGCTCAGTGTAAAGAAGAGTGAAAAACAGTAGTTTCATAAAATATAAGCCCCTCGGGCACATTATCACTCACAATAAAACCTCTCAGGCAAGCCGCGCAGTCACTCGTCACTCCACTATCAGTATCTCATGTACCACGAATACACACAACTGCTGCGGTGGGCATCCCGATCCAACACAGACACACGCACACACACACACACACACACACACATATATACATATATATATATACTGTTGCGGCGTGCAGCACGATCCTTATAACATACTCTCCGGCGTGTAGCCCAATCTATATAATAGTCGACTGCGCCCACTAGGGGTGTGTAGACTCCGGAGGGGCTCCTACAGCCCAAGCACTATATTTGTTGCGGTGTGCAGCCCGATCCATATATAACATATATTGCTGCGACGTGCAGCCCGATCCATATATAACATATATTGCTGCGACGTGCAGCCCGATCCATATATAACATATATTGTTGCGGTGTGCAGCCCGATCCATACATAATATATACTATATATTGTTGCGGCGTGCAGCCCGATCCATTTGTAATATATAACATATATCCTGCTGCGGCGTGCAAATGGATCCATAACTATCCTTACATACTCGGATCTCAACCTGACTTAGTCATCCTCACAAGTCACTCTGGAAATTTATCTCAACTCACGGGACTCAGCCCAAAATACTTCTCAGAGTTTTAAAGCAGTGTGATAATAGTGAAAATACCAACAAGTGGTAAACATGACTGAGTTCACAGATGTTCTATCAGGATAGTGGGAGAATAGTGTAAAAGCACCTCTGAGGGTCTAAACAGGTTGGCACAAGGCCCCAAACATGGCTTACAACCCACAAACATGGCTCACGCGGCTTAATAGTTGCTACGGGACGGACCAAGTCACAATCCCTATCGGTGGACGCCCACACGCTCGTCACCTAGCATGTGTGTCACCTCATTTACCAAAACAATATCAAATACCGGGATTTTATACCCTCAAGTTTAGAGTTACAATCGTTACTTACCTCAAAACAACCCAAAAGCTACTCCGCGATGCTCTTGCCCCTCGAAATGGCTCCCAAAATCTCCGAATCTAACCAAAACCAGATTATTGTCATCAATATACGCTAAAGGAACAAAACCCAATCGAAAACTATCAATTTAGACACAATTCTCGAAATTTGGCCAAACCCGAGCCCCGAGCTTACGTCTCGGAATTCTATAAAATTTACATCACAGGAATCTTCATTCTCCCACGATTCTATACATACTAAGAACACCAAAATCGGACCACAATTGCCCACTCAAATCCTCAAAAGAAATTTCCAATTCCATACACCTAACCTCCCTAATTTTGGGTTTAAATTCAACAATTTTCCGGTTTAATTACTTAGAAAAACAAGTGATTCCCTTCAATTTTCTCTTCAAACCCTTTCAAAGAGCTCCAAACCCGCTCCTTAATGGAGGAAAATAGACAAAAATTCGTAAGAAAGGGCTATTTAAAACATTCTGCCTAGCACTAATATTTCCTTCAGTGCGATCGCGTCTCCACCCACGCGATCGCGATGCACAGTCTAGACCTCTGTACGCGTTAGCATACCAACACACGCATTTTCATAGCTCAAATATCCATCCCACACACACGCCTTAGAACACCTATGCGATCGCACAAAGGACCGTGTGACTGTACTGCTTCAACTGCCCAACCTATGTGGTCACAAACCTTATTACGCGATCGCATAGAACAAACCTAGCTGCCTCCAACCTTACTATATGCGATTGCGAATGAACTCACACGATCGCAATGAACAAACCACTGCTGCTAAAATACCAGAAAACCAACAATCTCCCAAACACCAAAAGTACTCGTTTGAGCATTCGAAACACACCCGAGGCCGCCGGGACCTCAACCAAACCTACCAATATACCCCATAACATCATTCAAACTTAGTTGAGCCTCCTAAACACAAAAAACAACGCAAAAATACCAAAACCACATCAAATTCAAGCCTATGAACTTTGAAATTTTGAAATTTCGCCAATGATGCCGAAACCAACCAAAACACATTCGATTGACCTGAAAATTTGCAGACATATCCAAAATGACACTAAAAACCTGCTACAACTGTCGGAATTCCATTCCGACCCCAATAGCCTATTTTCCCATGTCGACCGGAAATCGCCAAAAATTAACTTTCGTCAATTCAAGCCTAGTTCTACACCGGACATCAAAAATTCATTTTGAACACACTCCTAAGTCCCAAATAACCCGACGAAGCTATCCGAACCATAAAATCCACATTTCGAGGTCATTTACAAATAAGTCAACTCTTGTTGACTTTTTCAACTATTAAGCTAATTTAAGAGACTAAGTGTCTCTGTTCTCACCACGACCGCTGCAAAACCGAACCAACCGACACAACACAACATAAATAGGCTAAGCAACATATGATAAACCAGAAACAGGGGAAACGAGGCTAATCTCACGGTACGACCGGCCGGGTCGTTACATTAATATGTGATTATAGACGTAATATCTATCAAGAAAACAGTAGTAGTATTGTCCGGCCAACCATCTAACATTACTTTCTAGTAGCAGTATTTAGTTTTCCGTAGTATATGCAAATTCTCCAACCTGTGAAAGTTTTAGTCAGGAACCAGTTCGCCTTCAGGAGTGACTATTTCTTTCTTTCTTTTTGGTAATTTTTCTAATTCGCTGTCATTTCTCAAATTTATCGCAGTTAACTAAGGATTCTTCTCTGTATCACTTGGAAGGGCCCTGCAGAGTGGGTATTTTTGTGTGCAGCCAAATGCCCAATTTTCCTCTCTAAATTTTGAAAATCAATCCTCAGTTGCTGGTTATCCGTTCGAATCTAGTGGTTGTCGATTAGAAGCTTTTTCAACATATCATTTGTGCTTTCTTCTGCCTGTTATGGTGGATTTAGGGGAGTATTGTAGTTACCATGGGTCTGTATTGATTTTGAGTAGCCTGATTTCACCCTAAGAGAAGTTCGGGTGGTTCTTTCAGTTTGGATTATAAGTGTTTCCATATTGTGCGTTTTGGTTCATTGAACCTATGCCATGCTGGCCCACATAATAAATTGATTCTGTATTAATTGGACATTGGTTACTCATGTGACCATCTCCGCAAATTTCACAATATATGGCCATCCCTTGCACCCGATGCCCTTGACCCATTGCCATCTTAGCCACTTGGTTGGTCAGTTTAGCTCATCTAGCTCGAGTGTACCTGTTGTTTTATGTCTTATTATTCCTCTTGGTTCAGCCTTTCCTTTCCAGTTATGATCGTCTGCAGTGAAATTGTTCAGTAGAGCCTGAATCTTTTGTATGGCTTTTTCATGCAACTACCCCCACAAGCTGCGTGTAGACTCCATTTGGAGGTCTTGTTCAATCCATCCACAAAACTATGTCCGAACACTTCATCAGTTTAAATGTGATGGTACAATCTCTGAGTAGTTTTTTATACGTCTCCCAGGCTTGACGCAGAGTCTCACTATATTTTTATTGAAACCTCAAATTTTAACTTCTCATGGACTGTGTCTTCTTTGTGGGAGATAATTTGATGAGTAATTTACGTGCTAGATCATCCATGTTCAGATTGAGTTTCCTTTCACTTTATTCAACCACTCTTTTGCTTCCCCCAACAGATAAAAGGGAAACAAAGCCACTCTAACATATTCCTTTGAGACGTTAGGATAGCTATATGTATCAATGATCTCCAAAATATTTTGCATGTTCCTTTGCAGATCTTCATTCCACAAATCCCAAAATTTCCATGTGGATCGAACCAACTGCACCATGCACTGTTTCAACTCAAAGTGCCCAGTCCAGACTACGCGATACCATATGTCATTGTCACGACCCCAACTCTAGACTAGTCGTGATGGAGCCTATCGTGGAACCAGGCCAACCAAGTTAAGACTCAAATCGTAATTAATCTTTCATGTATATCATTGCTAAACTGATAATCCATAAAAGTTTCGTTAAATCATTTTTAAAACAGATAAAGCTACACCGAATATTAAATACAACCCCGAGATCCCGGAGTCACTAGTCATGAGCATCTACAGAAAATATACAACTTAGGAAAATAAACTTTATAATAATAAGCAGGAGCGAGAGCAGGGCTACGGACGCGTGTAACTACTTCGCAAAATCTCCAAGAAGTCTCTTGTACAGATACACAGCTTACTCTGCCATAGCACCTGGATCTACACACAAGGTGCAAGGAGTAATGTGAGTATTCCAACTCAGTAGAAGTGAAAATAAATCAGGTCTGAGAACTAAGAAACACATAAAATCAAATCATCATTCCACAATAGGCACAGTCTTTCTTTCCAACAGTGTATACGTTAAATCATCACGGTTAAAAGTCGATTTCAATAAAAATCATTTGGGAATATACTTGCCAACAGTTTCAACATAAGTTTCAAGAAGTTTAGTGTAAAAATGATAAAAATCATAAAAAGCCTATCATGAAAGTGGTAAAATCATAAGTAGCCCATTGGGCGACACATGTATATGAAACTGCCCCTCAGGCGTAACATCACTCAGAATCAGCCCCTCGGGCATACCTCACAGTCACTGATAATCAGCCCCTCGGGCAACCTCACAGCCACCCACACCTCCCAATCGCTCGTCACTCGGCACTCGACACTCACGCTCAGTAGGTACCTCCGCTCACTGGAGGTGTGTAGAGACCCCAGAGGGGCTCCTTCAACCCAAGGACTACACCTAGTGGCATATCATATCCTCACAATCAGTCCCTCGGCCTCACTCAGTCAGAAACTCTCAAAAAGTGACTCGGGCTACCAGTAAAACGGGGTACTCGACCCAAAAACATCATTTTATATCTCAAAATAGTGTAAATAAGGCTGAGTTTCGAAATCATTTAAACATACCATGACTGAGTGTAAATCATAAGTCAACGCAGTGAGGAATACCAGCAAAATCCCCCAAGGGGTCTAAACAGGTCGGCATAAGGCCCCAAACATGGTTTACAGCCCAAATATAACAATAATCTGAAAACACGATTTAACATATGATTTAAAAGTAAATACACAAAACAATAGTTTCCACAAGAAGGACCAAGTCCAAATCTCCAATTAGAGTACGCCACACACTCGTTATGCAGCACGTGCGCCACTCCGAAAATAGTGAGAAAATACAAAGTCTGGGGTTTCATACCCTCAAGACAAGATTTACAGTCATTACTTACCTCAAACCGGACAAAAATTAATCTGTGATGCCTTTTCCCACCGACTCGGCCTCAACACGCCCCGAATCTATTCAAAAACAAATTCATATCATCAAAATACTCTAAGGGAACAAAGCCTACTCGAAAACTATCAATTTTAACCAAAATTCCCCAAATTGGCCAAACCCGACCCCCGGGCCCAAGTCTCGGAATCCGATAAAATTTACATCACAAAAATCCTCATCCTCCCGCGAATCTATGCATACCAAGAGCATCAAAATCAGACCATAAATGCCCACTCAAATCATCAAAAGAAATTCTCAAACTTTCTTCCCATTTTCCCCAATTTCCACTCCAATTTCTTCAAATTAAATTATAAAAATCGAGACTAAATCATGAAATTAACCCAAATACAATTGAAGAACACTTACCTCAAGAACTCCACTAAAAATCCCTTCAATTTCCACCTTCCCCCGAGCTCTCTAATGGGTTTGTTTTGCCAATAAAGACTCAACCCTCATTTTTGCACTTAAAAGAATCTGCCCAGAGAATTCCTCATTGCGATCGCGGAACTCCCTATGCGATCGCGAAGAACAAATATTCTACTGACTAATTTACCTTATGCGATCGCAGAACCACTCACGCAATCGCGAAGCAGAACAGCTCAGCCCCCATCACGCGCCCTTCAACTCTACGCGAACGAGAACAAGGCCACGCATTCGCGAATACCCAAGACTCCCCTCTCACGCGATCGCATCCTCCATTCTGCGATCGCATAGAACAACATACCCAGCTCCCTTTTCTAAGCCTACACAATCGTAGGAATCCCTACGTGATCGCATAGGAGAAAACCAGAACGAAAACACCAGAAAAAACTGCCATTACTCAAGATAAAAAATTGATCCGCTGACCACCTGAAACTCACCCGAGGCCCTCGGGACCTCAACCAAACATAAAAACACGTCCCATAACCTTATTCAAACATATTCAAACCTTCAAAACACCCAAAACAATGCCCAAACACCAAAATCACATCGGATTCAAGCCTATGAACTTTGAGATTTCTAAATTCGCCAAAGATGCCGAAACCATCCAAAACACATCCGATTGACCTAAAATTTTGCACACGCATCCAAAATAACACTAAGAACCTATTTCAACTTGCAGAATTACATTCCGATCCCGATAGCTAATTTTCCACTGCCGACCGGAAATCGCCAAAAACTCAAATTCGCCAATTCAAGCCTAATTATACTCCGGACATCAAAACCACATTCTGAAAACACTCATAAGTCCCAAATCACCTAAAGAAGAGATCCTTACCATAAAATCTACATTCAAGGTCGTTTACCAATAAGTCAACTTCCGGTTGACTTTTCCAACTATTGAACCAATTTAAGAGACTAAGTGTCTCATTTCTCTCCAAAAATTGCTCTGAACCCGAGCCGACCAATCTAACACAACATAATGAAGCTGAACCACATATAATGAAGTAGAAACGGGGGAAACAAGGCTATTAATCTCAGAACGACCGGCCGGGTCGTTACATCCTCCTCTACTTAAACATACGTTCGTCCTCAAACGTTCCAAGAGTTGTTCTCCAACACCATCAAATTGCCTTGTAATCTCACCATGCATATACGTGAGGGTGATCCCACGTCACCATATCCCATATTGGTCCAATAGCACAACACCGTTGATATTTCGAAATCCAACCTGACCCATAAACCTTAGAACCAAATTCCAACTTCTGAAATAATTTATAAGATCAAAATTCCACAACTATAAACTGAATAAGTATGAACACGGTAAATCAAGCCATATACGTAACCCCAGATGTAATCACATAATATACCGCATCACTCAAACACTCATACCGATAACTCCAAATCACAATAGATGCTCAAAACAACCCAATACCGGTAAATAACCTCTTATCAAGAAAAGTCTCGCTTTAACACTTTCATAAGGTGCCGACATCAAGTAGTCAAAGTGTAATGAAATCAAGCCATAACCTGTGCAACTCGTGCACTTAATAGCAACATCCCAATGTAATGAAATTATATAAAAGATTCAGAGGAGAGGACGATCCCGCCATTAACAATTACCGTCACAAAACCATGCCAAGAGCCTAACACTCCTCGAAAAATCAAAACACATGAATCTGACACCAAGGATCATACCTCCACATAACTCTTCTACAAGGTGTGATCCCATCCATACGCTGCTCCGCATGAATTACTTCAAGTCACCTTTCTCAAAATCGATAACCATATGCAGCTCGACATCAAGTAGTCAAAGTGCGTTTCCCTAACCACGAAAAATCGAAATATACAATGCCACACGAACCCGCAAGAACATAACCAATACGTCGCAAACATACCCAATTACTTACCTTACTCAAATCTAGCTATAAAGCCCAATTAGAGCCGCACCATATGTGCCTATACCCAACGATCACAACTCCTCGCAACACCGAAGGGTAACTCATACATCACTCCTATACACGAATAAACTCAATGACAATCGAATGGTACATCCCTCAACAATAGAAATTTGGAGTCAACAATTCTAACCCGATGTAGAGCACACACTCATACTGGCCTACCAATAACCCTAAATCAACTCTGGTCACCCCCACATATAGATAACTCACCGAAAGTTGACAAGGACTGAACCATGGTACATACTAACATCTGACTAGCTTTGCTCGCATCTTCACAGTTCACTACCACAAAATAGCCTATTTATGAGAACTCTCAGTCACGAAGTCATGAAGCACACCAATTACTATATCTGAACTCAACTCCACCGCTCGAATACATAACAGATCCCTAATACTCAATCATTCCACGAGGGATACCCCTATAATTCTTACATGTTACCAAGAAACCTTGAATATCAGTAGTCCATTCAACAAGAAAGCATCTCAATACCAGGGAAGCACCCTTCACTCCACACATTGACCTTACTGAAATGTATACCCTCATCAAGCCACCCAATTGGTGATATCATCTATCTGGTCATCTGAAACGGCCAATGCTGCCTATATATTTTTGACCTTCCTCCCAGAATTGAACTGTGACCTCACATATGAAAATCTCAGCCCTACACAACATACTGCATACGCCATGCCATTCTATGGTGAATACGAGAACTTCATGCTCCCCTCTAATCCACAAGCAACTGCGTACCCAACTAGCCAAGAACTTTCCATTTGATCCTATTTAGAAGCAAAATCATTACACATCACCTGATCCTCACGCCCGTATAAAATACACACCTCTAACCGTAGAAGAAACCATCAGGAACTATCTGAATCACATTAGTACAACACCAAACCGACATGGCTATCCTTCTAACTCCACCAAGCTTCACAGGTCACCAAAACCCAAGAGCATTGCTAAGAAATACCTGTAAAAACTCATTGCCTCTTAAACACCCAAAGAACTAGTCATATCCTTTATAATGCCGATCTGACCTACCACAAAGATGTCCTATTTATCCAAGTTCCTTTTGACTTACCTGTGAGTTGGTAATTCTCTTTGCCATAATACCGCAATTCTCAACCCACACTCACCACACAAGACCCAAGCATAAAACCATATCATATGTGGCTCATAAGCCGCTAAATACTCTCTCAAATATCCGCAAAAGTACCACATTCAAAATACTTACCCTGGAGAGACTTCCTGCGAATCTAAAGCCATTACCTTCACCTTCCTGGTACTGATATGTAGAATCCATGATTATGTAGAAATGCCATAGTATGACACCCTCCAACGTAAATCTCAGTTCTAGCCCAAAACACACCTTGAAGATTCCCAATTGCTATATTTAACCTTGAATCCGTCAGATCTATTCTCGAGAGTCATCCACTCTACACAAATCTCAATTGCACTAATCAAGCAGACAAAACGACCTGGCCCCATTGGCACACCAACATACTAGGAGGTAATCCACACACTAGAAGCAATAAGCAACTCCATACACTGCACCCACTACACCTTTTACAATTACAACTCAAGGTATTCCATGATTCTTATGCACCCATAAAGTATAACACAAACCCTATCCAAAATTTCCTTTATTCAAGTCATTCTCGATCTCAACCCCTGCAGGTCATAACTGATTCACTAGTATACCTCGAACCGAACCCAACACATCACATGATCGTGCAACTAACTTATCAATAGCAGACTCCCCCACTTGGCTCAAGCCATAGATAAAAAAAAATAGTAACTCATAATGACCATACGCTAACCCTGTCGCCATACCACAGTGAGATTCAACTAAATCCTTCATAAGCTCATATATAACTCAAACCGTTTAACATCCCCAATCATATCAAACCTCACATTCACTATTGCAACAACCGTTCCAACTCCCACAAGTGGTATAAACTCAAATTGCAACATATATCCATTACTGGTAAAAGAGAACTTGCTACAAAACAACATAAGGATCACACAACCCCAGAACACCTCGCGGAAATAAGCCCGCCTGCTTAGCCTCACACTGGTATCTCACTATACACTTCCAAAGATCATAGCTATTACGTAATCGCTTTACCCTTATACATTAGAACAAACCAATGCCTACCCTTGAGACATCACAATAAGCGGTATAAGAACCTGAAGCTGATGTCAGAACTAAGACTGGAGCGATGGTCAAGGAAATCTTGAGCTTTTGGAAGCCCTCTCCACACTCGTCTGACCACCTGAATAACTTCACTGGACATCACGTGCCCCAAGAATTCTACTAAACTAAGCCAAAAATTCACACCTGGAGAACTTTGAATAAAGCTTTTCCTCCATCATTTCTATAATACCCTCCTCAAATGCTGAGTATGCTCCTCCTAGCTACGTGAGTACGCCAGGATGCTATCATTTAATACAATAATGAATGAGTATAAAAACAGCTGGAATACACTGTTAATCAAATACATGAACGGTACTAGGGAATTGGCCAGCCCAAAAGACATCACCAGGAACTCATACCACAACAGAACGATCCGCTTCACTTCACAACTAAACAACATGAGAGGTCTTCCAATACACTCACAACTCGAAGCCATATGCCATCTCGAGACAGAAATCAAACACCCAATAGTTCTTTCCACATATCCAACCCATCCATTTTTGTCAAAACCAAGCGATATGAACACATCTCACCCTCAAATAACACTCAACACATAGTCATCCAGTCACAAAATCCCACTGATAAGGACACAAATGGACATATAAGTCCCCAAACACATGTGCTCACACAATGAAATCTCAGCGTTCAAGCCACATACAGAATCGAGCCTCAAGTCCTCCAGACTAGCCTATTATCAACATGATAAAACCACATCTAATCCATGGAAGTCACAAGTCGTCGATGCACAGGTGATACCAAGCGTTCACGTGTGCATTCGAATATATGGAAGGAATTCAAGAGTTACATTTTTGGCTGGGTAAAATGGATTCGCACGACAAAAATTCAAGAATGTGAGATTTTCCTAAGGGTTTTGTAGCCTCTCGAAGATAAGTACAGACGTCTCCGTACTGATCAGCAAGATTCTACTAAACATGATCATGGTCGGTGAGTCCTATGTAACTTATCCCTCTGATACCAACTTGTCACGATCCAAAATCTAGACTAGTCATGATGGCGCCTATCGTGGAACTAGGCCAGCCAAGTTAACACTCAAATCATAATTAATCTTTCATGTATATCATTGCTAAACTGATAATCCATAAATGATTTGTTAAATCATTTTTAAAACAGATAAAGCTACACCGAATATTAAATACAACCTCGAGATCCCCGAGTCACTGGTCATGAGAATCTAAAGAAAATATACAACTCGGGAAAATAAACTTTATAATAATAAGTAGAAGCGAGAGCAGGGTTGCAGACGTGTGAAGCTACCTCAAAAAATCTCCGAGAAGTCTCTAGTACAGATACACATCTCACTCTGCCCTAGCACGTAGATATGCACACAAGGTGCAGGGAGTAATGTGAGTACGCCAGCTCAGTAGTAATGAAAATAAATCAGGTCTGAGCAGTAAGAAACACATAAAGTCAAATCATCATTTCACAATAAACACAGTATTTCTTTCCAACAATGTATACTTTAAGTCATCACGCTTAAAAGCCGATTTCAGTAAAAATCATTTGGGAATATACTTGCCGACGTTTCAACATAACTTTCAAGAAGTTTAGTGTAAAATGGTAAAATTCATAAAAAGCCTCTCGGGCATAACATTTTTCATAAGTTCAAAGTGAAAGTTGTAAAATCATAAGTAGCCCCTCGGGAAAAACATGTATCAGAAACTGCCCCTCGGGCATAACATCACTCAGAGTCAGCCCCTCGGGCGTACCTCACAGTCACTCAAAATCAGCCCCTCGGGAAACCTCACGGTCACTCATACCTCACAATCACTCGGCACTCGCGCTCAATACGTACCTGCGCTCACTTGGGGTGTGTACAAACTCTGAAGGGGCTCCCTTAGCCCAAGCGCTAATATCAAGCCACCTCGTGGCATATCATACCCTTACATTCAGGCCCTCGGCCTCACTCAGTCCGAAACTCAAAAAAAGCCACTCAGGCTGTCAGTAAAATAGGGTACTCGACCCAAAAACATCACTCTATATCTCAAAATATTGTAAATAATGCTGAGTTTCGAAATCAGTCAAACATAACATGACTGAGTGTAAATCATAAGTCAACACAGTGAGGAATAGCAGTAAAAGCCCCCAAGGGGTCTAAACAGGTCAGCACAAGGCCCTAAACATGGCTTACATCCCAAATATAACAATAGTCTGAAAACACGATTTAATATAATATTTAAAAGTATTTACGCAACTTAATAGTTTCCACGAGAAGGACCAAGTCCAAATCCCCAATTAGTGCACGCCACACACTAGTTATCCAGCATGTGCGCCACTCCGAAAATAATGAGAAAATACAAAGTCCAGGGTTTTATACCCTCAGGACAAGATTTACAGTCATTACTTAGTTGAGCCTTGAAACACCAAAAACAATCCCCAAACACCAAAATCAAATCGGATTCAAGCCTATGAACTTTGAGATTTCTAAATTTCGCCAAAGATGCCGAAACCATCCAAAACACGTCCGATTGACCTGAAATTTTGCACACACATCCAAAATGACACTACTAACCTATTCCAAATTTTGGAATTCCATTCTAACCCTGATAGATAATTTTCCACTCTTGACCGGAATCGCCAAAAACTCAAATTCGTCAATTTAAGCCTAATTCTACTCCGGACTTCAAAACCACATCCCGAACACACTCCTAAGTCCCAAATTACATAACGATGCTATCCAAACCATAAAATATACATTCCGAGGTCATTTATAAATAAGTCAACTTCTGGTTGACTTTTCCAACTATTTGTCACGACCCGAAATCCCACTATCGGGTTGTGATGGCGTCTAACGCTGAACCCGCTAGACAAGGCAACGTGTATAGTTAAACTAACATGATAACATCAAATTAACAGATTAAGCTAAAAGCATTTCACAACTTAACAACGGAAATAAATAAAGTTTCAAAACTAAGTAAGACAACATAATACAACGTCGCAATAATTTCCCAAAACCTGGAGTCACAAACTCACGAACTATCTATAGGATTGCTAAATACAAAGTCTGAACGAAAATACATGACTGTCTCTAAAAACTAGAGGAAAAACAAGATAGAAATTAAGAACTAGGGATAGGAGAGATGCCAAGGCCCACGAACGCCAGAGGGTATACCTTGAAGCCTCTAGGGTGAACTGAAGGACACTCCCACTAGTGATGTCCCCCGGGTCCGGCTGCGTAATCTACACAACATAAAGAAATGCAGGTGTAGCATCAGTACAACCTACCCCGTGTATTGAGAAAGTGCCGAGCCTAACCTCGACGAAGTAGTGACGAGGCTAGACTTGACAACAAATGTCAACATGTCATATTCTACAACATATATATCGTGCAACAACAAAGCAAGAGATAAACAATCACGTAAGGGAATCGGGGACAGACAATGGGGTAACATGTGAAATAGAGCAGTTTATTGAGCACATAGGAACAGATAAGAAGACGATTTATCAGAAATATGCTAATGAAACAAATATAATTCCAGAAATGTAACAAATGGCACGACATGACCCTTCGTGCTTTTACTCTCTTCCTCACAAGAAATGTACGATGTAAGATAACATGAATCATGGCACGACATCACCCTTCGTGCTTTTACTCTCTTCCTCACAATGCAATGTATCATGTATGGTAATGTAATCATGGCACGACATCAACCCTCGTGATTTTTAATATAAATCATGGCACGGCATTACCCTTCGTGCTTTTACTCTCTCCTCACTATGCAATGTATGATGTAATCAATGCAAATCATGGCACGGCATCACCCTTCGTGCTTTTACTCTCTTCCTCACTATGCAATGTATAATGTAATCAATGTAAATCATGGCACGAAATCACCCTTCATTCTTTACGCTCTTCCTCACCAATGCAATGACAATTATCAAAATGGAAAGGAATGCATCATAGTGGAATAACAATTCATGATCACCCGGCAATGGGAAAATATCAGTCATTATCATACAAATTGCCTGGCAAGGGTCTCAGATATAACCAAACCTTTCAAGTATATCCTTTACACTGGGGTCCTCAATAGGACCATTACATCACAAGTTCATCAGCGAGGATTTTCAACAACAATCAACTTCCAAGTAGAGATAAATTCATAACACAATAGATATGAAGGTAAGGACAAGAATATCATCAAAAATGGACTCACGGGCATGCTTGACACACAATGCATAGGTACTCTTCACCTCACATATGCATTGGACATGATAAACACTTAGCACATAGCATGCGATACCTATTCCCTCACCAAAGTTAGGCAAGACACTTACCTCGGGTCAAAAATATAACAATCAACCCTCCACCGTCTTTCCTTTAGAATTCAACTCCGTAATGGTATTATCTAGACATAATTAACTAAAGTATATCAATAATGATTCAATAAATCAATTCCATAGACTAATTACCCATTTCCAAGCATTCTTCCAAAAATACCCAAAATTTGACCCCGGGCCCTCTCTGTCCAAACACGAGGCTCGGACTAAAACCCGATCACCCATACCCCCACGAGTTCAAATATATGATTTGTTATGAAATCCGACCCCAAATTGAGGTTGAATTTCCCAAAGTCCCATAATCCCTAACTCTACCCAAATCTCCTAATTTCTACTTGTTTTCATGAATCTAGGCCTAGATTCTAGTGTTGATGAAGGAAAAATGGAAGAAATTGGAGTTGAAGTCACTTAACCAAGTGGTTATGGAGGACGGATGGTTTGGAACTCGGTTATGGGGTTTTGAGAAGAAGAAGAAGTTGAAAATTATGAAATTCCTGTATGGCATTCTATTTTTTGACTATTTAAATAAACTGGGCAATTTTCTTCACTGCGTTCGTGGGCCCCAGGCCGCGTTCGCAGAGGCTTAACATACCAGACCTGTGTGTTTGCATTTAAGGGGCCGCGTTTGCACAAGGTTATTAATATCCAGGCCCTATGCTAACCCATTGCGGACACACACCCTGCCCCGCATTCGCACTACCTATTCACCATTACCCTCCCCGTTCGCACCAACAGGTATACGTTCCCACAGCTTATCCCACCCCAGACTCCGCGTTCGCACCTTTAGGGGCGCGTTTGCATAGCCTATTTTCTACCCATCCCCTATAACCCTGTGCGTTCTCACTCCCTTGAGTGCGTTCGCATAGGTTAAAATAACTGGACACTAGAAAATGCAGAAAAAACAGATTTTTTTCTAACTTTATACACCCCATTATCAACCCGAGACTCACCCGAGCCCTCGGGGCTCAAAATCAAATATACACATGACTTCAAAATCATCCTACGAACTTATTCGAGTAATTAAACCACTAAAATAACATCAAAAACAATGAATTAAAATCCGTAGAATATTCTCAAACTTCAAAAACTTCTAAATTCTCTAATTTTGATCCGAAACTCGTCATTTCAAGTCTGTTTTTCACCAAATTTCACAGATAACTCACATAACATATATTCAACCTGTCCCGTGCTCCGGAACCATAATACAGGCCTGATAACACAGATTTCAAATCAAATTTCATTTTCAAAAGCCTTTCTTATTTTCAGAAAATAATTTTCTTTAAAAATTCATTTCTCGGGCTTGGGACCTCGGAATTTGATTCCGGGCATATGCCCAAGTCCCATATTTTAATACGGATCCTTCGGGACAGTCAAATCACGGGTCCCGACCGTTTACCAAAAATGTTGAGCAAAGTAAACTTTATTCCATTAATTATCATAAACTCAGCTATTCAACACATTTCCACATAAAGACTTACCGGCTACGCGCTCGGTATGTGCAGGCACATTGAGGTAAAATTAACAGAGGCTTTCGGGGCCTCGGAACACAGTTTCTGCTAAATTATACAAGATGACCTTTGGGTCATCACAATCTCCACCTCTAAAACAACCGTTCGTCCTCGAACGGACATAGAAAAGTACCTGAATCGGGAAAAGGGTGGGAATAACGGCTCCGCATATCGGGCTCGGACTCCCAAGTAGCTGCCTCAACAGGCTGACCTCTCTACTGAAAACGAACCAAAGGATAACTCTTCGATCTCAACTGTCGCACCTGCCGATCTAATATGGCTACCGGATCCTCCTCACAAGATAGATCCTTGTCTAACTGGACACCACTGAAGTCAAGTACATGAGATAGGTCCGCAACATACCTCCAGAGCATAGACACGTGAAATACTGGATGCGCAGCTGACAAACTAGGTGGCAAGGCAAGTCTGTATGCCACCTCCCCTACCTTGTCCAAAATCTCAAATGGACCAATGTACCTAGGGCTCAACTTGCCCTTCTTTCCGAATCTCATCACCCCCTTTATGGGGGACACCCAAAGAAGTACCCGGTCGCCTATCATAAATGCCAAATCTCAAATTTTACGATCCGCATAATCTTCTGCCTGGACTGAGCTGTACGAAGTCTATCCTGAATGATCTTCACCTTGTCCAAGGCATCCTGTACTAACTCAAAACCCAACAATCTAGCCTCTCCCGGCTCAAACCATCCGATTGGAGACCGACAGCGTCTGCCCTACAACGCCTCATACGGAGCCATCTGAATGCTCTACTGATAGTTGTTGTTATAGGCAAACTCAGCTAAAGATAAGAACTGGTCCCACAAACCACCAAAGTCAATAACACAAGCTCGCAACATGTCCTCCAAAATCTGAATAGTGTGCTCGGACTGCCTGTCCGTCTGAGGATGAAATGCGGTGCTCAAATCAATCTGGGTGCCCAACTCTCGCTGAAATACTCTCCAAAAATTGGAGGTAAACTGAGTACCTCGTTCTGATATAATGGATATGGGCACACCATGCAGCCTAACAATCTCTGTCATATAGATCCTTTCCAACTTCTCTACTGAATACGAAACTGATACTGGAATGAAGTGTGCTGACTTGGTCACCCTATCCACAACGACCCATACTGCATCAAACATCCTCTGAGTCTGTGGGAGTCCAACTACAAAATCTATGGTGATACGCTCCCACTTCCACTCGGGAAGTTGAATCTGCTGCATCAAACCACTGGGTCTCTGGTGCTCGTACTTAACATGCTGACAGTTCAAGCACCGAGCTACATAAGCTACAATATCCTTATTCATTCTACGCCACCAATAATGCTGCCGCAAGTCTTGGTACATCTTTGCGGCGCCCGGATGAATAGAATAACTGGAACTATGGGCCTCCTATAGTATCAACTCACGAATGCCATCGACATCGGGTACACAAATACGACCTTGCATCCTCAACACCGCCTCAGCATCAACTGTAACCTTCTTGGCATCCCCGTGCTTGAATCTATCTCTAAGAACATATAAATGGGGATCATCATACTGCCTGGTCCGAATACAGTCATACAATGAAGAACTGGCCACGGTATGGGCTAAAACACTGCTAGTCTCAAAACCCTCCAGTCTCACAAATCGGTTGGCTAACGCCTGAACATCCAAGCAAGAGGTCGCTCTCCGACTGATAGATAGGAAAGACTACCCATACTAGTTGACTTCTGTATCAAAGCATCGGCTACCACATTGGCCTTCCCCGGATGATAAAGAATGGTAATATCATAATCCTTCAGCAACTCTAACCCTCTCCTCTGTCTCATGTTCAACTCTTTATGTTTAAACAAATACTGCAAGCTCTTATGATCCGTGAATACCTCACATGGCACACCATACAAGTAATGCCTCCAAATATTCAATGCATACACAATAGCTGCTAACTCCAAGTCATGAACTGGATAGATCTTCTCATGTACCTTCAACTGACGAGAAGCATAGGCTATAACCTTGCCATCCTGCATCAATACTGCACCAAGCCCAACCCGTGAAGCATCACAATACACGGTATACGACCCTGAACCTATGGGCAAAACGAACACTGGTGTCGTGGTCAAGGCTGTCTTGATCTTCTGAAAGCTCGCCTCGCACTCATCAGACCACCTGAACTGGGCACACTTCTGAGTCAACCTGGTCATCGCGGCTGTAATGGATGAAAAACCCTTCACAAATCGACGATAATAACCTGCTAAGCCAAAGAAACTCTAGATCTCTGTAGCTTAGGTGGGTCTAGGTCAATCTCTGACTGCTGAAATCTTCTTGGGATCCACCTGAGCACCCTCTGACAATACCATATAGCCTAGAAAGGCAACTGAACTCAACAAGAACTCACACTTGGAAAATTTGGCATACAACTGACTATCCCTGAGAGTCTGGAGGACGACTCTAAGGTGCTGCTCATGCTCCTCTCGGCTGCGAGAGTATATAAATATGTCATCAAAGAAAATAATCACGAATGAGTCATAATAAGGCATGAACACTCGGTGCATCAAATACATAAAAGCGGCAAGGGAATTCGTCAGCCCAAAAAACATCACCAAGAACTCATAATGCCCATAACGAGTGCGAAACGCTGTCTTAGGGACATCAGACGCCCTAATCCTCAGCTGATGGTAACCAGATCTCAAGTCAATCTTGGAAAACACTGAAGCACCCTGAAGCTGGTCGAATAAATCATCAATCCTCGGTAAAGGATACTTGTTCTTAATAGTAACCTTATTCAACTGCCGGTAAACCATATTTCTTCTTGACAAACAATACTGGAGCACCCCAAGGAGAGACACTAGGCCTAATGAAGCCTTTTTCAAACAAATAATGCAATTGATCTTTCAACTCCTTCAACTCTGATGGGGCCATACGATACGGCGGAATAGAAATAGGCTGGGTGCCCTGAGCTAACTCAATAAAAAAATCAATATCCCTGTCGGGTGGCATACCCGGCAGGTCAGCAGGGAAAACCTATGGAAACTCACAAACCATAGGCACCGACTCCAGGGAAAGAACCTTGGCGCTAGAATCACGAACAAAGGCCAGATAGGCCAAACAACCCTTCCCGACCATGCGCCGAGCCTTCATATAAGAAATAACTCTACCAGAAGAATGACTAGGAGTCCCCTTCCACTCCAAACGAGGCACCCCTGGCAAAGCCAAGGTCACTATCTTGGCATGACAGCCCAAAATAGCATAATAGGGGGATAACCAATCCATCCCCAATATAACATCGAAGTCAACCATATGAAGAAGCAAAAGATCAACCTGAGTCTCCAGACCACCAATGACTACTAAGCAAGCACGGTGGACTCGATCTATACCACCAATGACTAATAAGCAAGCACGGTGGACTCGATCTATACCACCAAAGACTACTAAGCAAGCCCAGTAGACTCGATCTACCACTATAAAATCACCTACCGGTGAAGAAATATGCACAGTAGTACTCAAGGAATCACGGGGCATACTCAAATAAGGGGCAAAATATGGAGTCACATAGGAGAATGTATAACTCGGATCAAATAACACTGAAGCCTCTCGGCTGCAAACTGAAATTGTACCTGTAATGACTGCATCAGAAGCCTCGACATCAGGCCTGGCAGGAAAAGCATAGCACCGGGGCTGAGACCCTCCAATCTGATCATCTCTGGGTAGACCTACTGCGGCCTGACCTCTACCTCTCGTGGCATGTCCTCCACCTCCATGATTCTGACCTCTACCTCTGGCACCCGACCTCCACCCCTGGCTGGCTGAGGGGGTGGGGGTGCGCCTGAAATGGGAACCATAGCACGGGTACCCTGATACTGAGGACCACTAGAAGCTCGGGGAAAATACCTGGCAATGTGCCAAGAACACCACAAGAATAACACGGCCTCTGCTGATATGGCTGGGGACTCTTGAACTGTCCCTGACGACCCTGATAACCACCCTGGAAACACTAAAGCAGATATGTACTGGTAGGTGCTGGTGGTGCACAGTGAGCTACCTGAAGTGCCGACTGATAGGGTCTGGGAGGATGACATGTGCCTGAAAGAATCCTTGTCCCCAGATGAGGCTCCACTAAAAGTACCGAAGTGACGGGGCTTCTTGTTAGTCCCCTGACCACCACCCTGTGACATAATCATCTCAATTCTCCTGGCCACATTGGCCGCATCCTGGAACGATATATCAGTACCTGACTCTCTACCATCTGAACTCTGATAGGCTGGGCCAATCCCTCAATAACTCCGAACCCTCTCCCGATCAGTGGGAGGTATCATAAGAGAATGTCGGGCTAGAGTGATGAACCTGGTCTCGTACTGATTGACTGTCATAGATCCCTGCTGGAGACGCTCAAACTTCCTCCGAAGGTACTCTCTCTAAGTAATGGGAATGAACTTCCCCAAGAATAACTCTGAGAACTAAGTCCAAGTCAAAGGTGCAGACCCATCTTGTCTGGCTAAGCAACAGTCTCTCCACCAACTCTTGGCTGTGCTAGATACCCGAAAAGTAGCGAAGTCAACTCCTTTGGACTACACTATGCCCATGTTCCGAAGAACCTCATGGAAGATGTCCAAATAATCCTGGGGATCCCTTGATGGTGAACCAGTAAAAGTAGCAGTGAATAACTTAGTGAACCTGTCCAGTCTCCACAAAGGTTCCACGACCTAGCTGCTCTCTCTGCTACCGGTGCTGCAATACCCGGCTGAGCTACTCCGGCTGGCTGAGGTGCCTGAGTCTGAAACTATGGAGTAGCTGCTCTGGCGTGCAAGTGGCAGGAGTCTAGGTACCTCCCCTTGCCTGAGAGATGATTGGTGGAGTAGGAAGAAGACCCGCCTATGCTACACTCTCCATGAGTCCAACTAGACGGACAAGAGCGTCTTGAAGCACTGGTGTAGCTATGAACCCCTCTAGGACCTGAGCTGGTCCAACTGGGATTGCCGGAACTGGGACCTCCTCATTAGACTCGACCTGAGGGTCTTCCAGTGGGGCTGCTGCTCTAGGCTGAGCCCGGCCCCGCCCTCATCCTCGACCTCGACCTTGACCCCTCGTAGGAGCTGTAGCAGGAGTGTCAGGCTGCTGAGCGGAACCAAGGGAAACACGCGTCCTCTCCATCTGCGAGAGAATAGAATAGAAAATCAATCTGTACTCAGAATTCATATCGCACGACATAGATGAAAAAATATGTCGAGTAATCCTATCTTTGCAGCCTCTGGGGGATAAATACAGACGTCTTCATACCGATCCTTCAGACTCTACCAAGTTGTCCGTGAGTTGTGAGACCTAAGCAACCTGATGCTCTGATACCAACTTGTCACGACCCGAAATTCCACCATCGGGCCGTGATGGCGTCTAACAATGAACCCGCTAGAAAAACCAACGTGTACAGTTAAACTAACATGATAACATCTAATTAACAGAATAAGCTAAAAACAGTTCACAACTTAATAGCGGAAACAAATAATGTTTCAAAACTAAGTAAAATTCAGCATAATGCAATGTCGCAATAATTTCCCAAAACCTAGAGTCACAAACTCACGAACTGTCTGTAGGAGTGCTAAATTCAAAGTCTGAAAGGAAATACATGACTGTCTCTGAAAACTAGAGGAAAAACAAGACAGAAATGAAGAACTAGGGATAGGAGAGATGCCTAGGCCCACGAACGCCAGCGGGTATACCTTGAAGCCTCTAGGGTGAACTGAAGGACACTCCCACTAGTGATGTCCACCGGGTCCGGCTGCGTAATCTGCACAACATAAAGAAGTGCAGGTGTAGCATCAGTACAACCGACCCCATGTACTGAGTAAGTGCCGAGCCTAAGCTCGGCGAAGTAGTGACGAGGCTACACTTGACAACAAATGTTAAACTGTCATATTCTACAACATATATATCGTGGAACAACAAAGTAAGAGATAAACAATCACGTAGGGGAATACGGGGACAGACATGGGGTAACAGGTGAAATAGAGCAGTTTATTGAGCACATAGGAATAGACAAGAAGACGATTTATCAGAAATATGCTAATTAAACAAATATAATGCAAGAAATGTAACAAATGGGACGGCATCACCCTTCTTGCTTTTACTCTCTTCCAAACAATGCAATGTACGATGTAAGATAACATGAATCATGGCACGGCATCACCCTTCGTGCTTTTACTCTCTTCCTCACAAGAAATGTACGATGTAAGATAACATGAATCATGGCACGACATCACCCTTCGTGCTTTTACTCTCTTCCTCACAATGCAATGTATCATGTATGGTAATGTAATCATGGCACGACATCAACCCTCGTTATTTTTAATATAAATCATGGCACGGCATTACCCTTCGTGCTTTTACTCTCTCCTCACTATGCAATGTATGATGTAATCAATGCAAATCATGGCACGGCATCACCCTTCGTGCTTTTACTCTCTTCCTTACTATGCAATGTATAATGTAATCAATGTAAATCATGGCACGGCATCACCCTTCGTGATTTACGCTCTTCCTCACCAATGTAATGACAATTATAAAAATGGAAAGGAATGCAACATAGTGGAATCACAACTCATGATCACCCGGCAAGGGGAAAATATCAGTCATTATCATAAAAAATTGCCCGGCAAGGGTCTCAGATATAACCAAACTTTTCAAGTATATCCTTTATAGTGAGGTCGTCAATAGGACCATTACATCAAAAGTTCATCAACGAGAATTTTCAACAACAATCAACTTCCAGGTAGAGATAAATTCATAACACAACAGATATGGAGGTAAGGACAAGAATCTCATCAAAAATGGAATCACGGGCATGCTTGACACACAATGCATAGGTACTCGTCACCTCACATATGCATTGGACATGATAAACACTTAGCACATAGCATGTGATACCTATTCCCTCACCAAAGTTAGGCAAGACACTTACCTCGGGTCCAAAATATAGCAATCAACCCTCTAACACGCCTTTCCTTTAGAGTTAACTCCGGAATGGTATTATCTAGACATAATTAACTCAAGTATATCAATAATGATTTAATAAATCAATTCCATAGCCTAATTACCCATTTCAAAGCATTCGTCCAAAAATACCCAAAATTCGACCCTGGGCCCATTCGGTCCAAACACAAGGCTCGGAAAAAAACCCGATCACCCATACCCCCACAAGTTCAAATATATGATTTGTTTTGAAATACCACCCCAAATTGAGGTTGAATTTCCCAAAGTCCCATAATCACTAATTGTACCCAAATCCCCTAATTTCTACTTGTTTTCATGATTCTAGGCCTAGATTCTAGTGTTGTAGAAGGAAAAATGGATAAAATTGGAGTTGAAGTCACTTACCCAAGTGGTTATGGAGGAAGGATGGTTTGGAACTCAGCTATGGGGTTTGGAGAATAAGAAGAAGGTGAAAATTATGAAATTCCCGTATGGCATTCTGTTTTTGGACTATTTACCAGACATGTGCGTTCGCAGTTGAGGGGCCGCGTTCGCACAGGGTTATTAATACCCAGTCCCAAGGCAGTATGCTAACCCAGTGCAGACGCACACCTTGCCCCGCGTTCGCACTGCCTATTCCCTATTACCCTCCGCATTCGCACCAACAGGTATGCGTTCGCACCGCTTATCCCACCCCACACTCCGCGTTCCCACCTTCAGGGGCGTGTTCGCATAGCCTATTTTCTATCCATCCCCTATAACCCTGTGTGTTCGCACTCCCTTGAGTGCGTTCGCATAGGGTAAAATACCTGGACACAAGAAAATGCAGAAAAACCAGATTTTTTTCTAACTTTATACACCCCGTTATCAACCCGAAACTCATCGAGCCCTCGGGGCTCAAAATCAAATATACACATGACTTCAAAATCATACTACAAACTTATTCGAGTAATTAAACCATTAAAATAACATCGAAAATAATGAATTAAACTCAAAAATCCATAGAATTTTCTCAAACTTCATAAACTTCTAAATTCTCCAATTTTGATCTGAAACTCGTCATTTCAAGTCCGTTTTTCACCAAATTTCACAGATAACTCACATAACATATAGTCAACCTGTTCCGGGCTACAGAACCACAATACGGGCCCGATAAAAAAGATTTTAAATCAAATTTCATTTTCAAAAGCCTTTCTTATTTTCAGAAAATAATTTTCTTTAAAAAATCATTTCTCGGGCTTGGGACCTCGGAATTCGATTTCGGGCATACGCCGAAGTCCCATATTTTCCTACGGATCCTCCGGGACCGTCAAATCACTTGTCCGGGTCCGTTTACCAAAAATATTGACCAAAGTCAACTTTATTCCATTAATTATCATAAATTCAATTGTTCAACACATTTCCGCATAAAGACATCCCGGTTATGCGCTCGGGATGTGCACGCACATTGAGGTGAGGTTAATGGAGGCTTTCGGGGCCTCGGAACACAGTTTTTGCTAAATTACACAAGATGACCTTTGGGTCATCATACTATTGAACTAAGTTAAGAGACTAAATGTCTCATTTCTCTCAAAAAATCGTAATGAACACGATCCAACCAATCTAACACAACATAATGAAGCTGAACCACATATAATGAAGCAAAAATGACGGAAACGGGGCTATTACTCTCGGAACGACAAGCCGGGTCATTAGAGTCATGTTCGCGAGAGTAGGTCTTGCAGCCTCAATAATCGGTCTTTCATCATTCTCTACCATCTCGATTGGTTGTGGTTGGACTATAGTGCCCAAATCTATATTTCTTGCACTTGCTTCAGCCTCCCTCATTAAGCTTTGAAAGAGTCTTTTGGGTTCAAGATCAAAAGGAGAAAGACTGTTCAAATTGTTACTTCTTCGTAGCATTCAATGTGAAATTTTGTCGAGTCAAAAGCAATAAAACAAATTAAATATTGAACAGAAGAAGATAAAATCTTGTTTCACACAAGTGGCTAATTTCTAAAGCCCCAACAATGGCGCCAGAAACTTGCCAGATAATAAGAAAGTATCGTCCCATGAGGAATTATGATCAGTTATTGTCCAATCTTAACTATGTATAAATTTATTTCTCAAGTGGTTGTGATGAAGATGATTGTGATTTTTACGACTAAAATTTTCAACGAAATTACTAAAAAAGCAAACAATTCAAAGATGCAAACAAACAAGCAAAAAGTTAGTAAGAGTTCAATGAAATGAGAATATTCCGTGGTTATGGAATTAATGTCTCTCCTATTGCGTTCTTCCAAATGATTTAATCACTTAATTTATCTAATTTATTGATTAACAAGGTTTATTATGCTCATGAAGTTCATTCGACGCTTCGGTCGGCTACTCAAGCCAACCTAATACTATATGTTTATAGAATTTGAATTATAAAGAATGAATGTATATTTACTGCGAAAATAACCAAGGCAATTAGAATATATCTATACTAATTGAGAATCTATTCTCCGATACCCGAATTCACGAACTTACTCTACCAAATCTTATATGAAATATATAGTTCCCACTTTTGAGTTAAACTATAAATTCGTATATAGTATTCTAATGTTAGCTAGGCAATAGAATAATTAAGTGCAAAATTGAATAAACTGATTAATATAATAATTCAAGCAAAATAATCAATAGTCAACAACAAAGTGTAACCATAGAATAATGAGGTTCTTAGCCACTCATGTTCATGAAATAATCATTTTTGTGTTGTTGATAATAAGAGCTATTAATACTATATGAAAGATGGGAGAATCAATGAATTTCGTGCCCCGTTTGTGTTCCTATACCTTTTGCACCTTCAATATTAACCAACCCTTCACTAATCACATTTAGGGGGTATTGACAGGCTAGGGTCAGAGACCCCGGGATCTAAATCCAAGTGGAAAACGTTTAATGCATAGAACTTGAAAGAACGAGGACTTAGAGCGTGTGAGGTCTTCCTTGTAGCATACATTTGGACTCACGAGGCTTGTTCTGTTGCACGGTGGACCTCGCCTAGAGGCCGGGGTCACCCAGAGGTAAGCGTTGCTGGCCTGGCGCCTGGTCCTAAGCCTTGTCTAATTTTTGCCTTTTCGTGCTCTTTTGTGTATCTTTTGACATCCTTGTATGCAACCTTCATGCATTTTTCATCCTTCAACGAACCTAGACATAAAAACAACAAAATTAAGCTCAAACATCGTACAAATAATCATTAAAATGCTAAAATGGATGGAAAGCAATTATTACGCCCCGAACCTATACCTTGACGTAACACGAAACCCGGTGCCTGATTACAAGTGACCTAGCAAACCAACTGACTGGCTCAATCAACATGTGATATCATAAAGTAACATAACGAATGCAGAAGATAAACTAACACGTACTGGTATACTGAAAGTCTGAATGATATAAATCAATGTGTGGAAAAACTAACATAAGTTTGAAATATATATGTAGCTGCTATTACATAAAATGAAATGCATGCGACTCTGTCTAATTGTTACTCTAGACTATGAAGCCTATAAGGAAATACTGAAAACGCCAACTTTTTGTAAATAGAAGAAGAGTGTAAAGTAGAGATAATTCCCTGAAGGAATTAGGTCTCGGCAAATAGCTTGTATGAGAATCCTAGCGCTCTGAATCATCAACCAGTACATCATCACCTGCATCATGAGATGCAAACCTAGAAAAAAGGGACGCCAATGCATTTGAATTACATTGGTATGTAAAGTAACTGAAAGAAAGAACTATAAATGATAAAACTAAAACTGAGCTGATAACTGAGAACTGATAAGTGAAAACTAAAATGATAACCACTGAAACTGAAACTAAAATAATAACTGATAATTGAGCTGAACAAAGGAAGTAAGGATATGAAAGTGCACCCTGAGGCACAATATATATGTGCACAATATGCGGCCTCGGGCCCCAGTATATGTATACATAACTGTGGCCTCAGGCCCAGTGATGCATAAAGCATAAACTGCAGCCTCAGGTCCAAAGATGCACAAAGCATAAACTGCAGCCTTAGGACCAAAGATGCATAAAACATAAATTGCGGCCTCATGCCAAATATAGGTTTTAAACATTCTGGGATTTAAAATGAGGAAATGAGAATCATAGTGCAATAAATGATACGAGAATACTGAATCACGTTGAGTTATATGATAGTGCAATACTGAATAGGACTAGACTGAGACATGTATTCATGAACTGATTATGAAAATTGAAACTTCAATTGTTTATGACATGCTGAGTAATCTAGACTAAGACTCATGGGCATCAAACCCAATTCTATATTAATTACGCAAAGCTCACAATGCTCAGAATGAAATTCATGAACGATTTACAAAGCTAGATAATAGAAGTTTTGAAACTATTCAAGGAACTAGGCTTTACTATACATTTATGAGGCAATTAGTAACACTATAAAATAAACCTAGTGTAGGGAGAATCATTAGCATTCTCAAACATAAAGAGTTAGACTCACATACCTTGACTCTGGTCCCTTTAAGTGTGTCACAATGTTTGTCGTGTCTTTCAATTATAATCTATGTCAATATATATCAAGAGGAACAAATATTAACATTAATGCACATGTTTTAGTCACTTGGGCAGTTTATCAAAATCCTTATGGGCGTAAAGCCTCATATCCCTTATTAATGGTGGTTTATTCACCCAATTCTAATTATACTACTTCGAGATGATTTTACAATCCCAAATAGATATAACTAACACATTTCTCATCACGCCAATGATTATAACAATCTTAATTCAACAACCCAAAACTCTAACATAGTTCATACGATTCTCTTTATAATACCCATCGATTATTCTCCCAAAAACTCATCAATTCATAGCTATAATGATTAGGGAGTAAAAGCATTACCTTTGTGAAGTTCAATCCTATGGAATTCGAGTTCTAAGGTATCTTTTATCAATAATAGTGTCTCGATCGAATATCTAATGATTGGAAGGATTTACTCGTGTTAATAAGTTGTTGGAGAATTGAAATTAACTTAGAATCGTCATTAGACCTAGGATGATGGAGGGAACTTGGGGAAGTTAGTTTCTTAAGATCTTCCCTTTGAAGAGTAAGTTTTCTTGTTTGGGGTGTGAGGGACAAGGTAGGGCTTCTAGATAAGTGGACACGTCCCAAAATTGAGGAGGAAACAAAGGAATCTCATACAAACATCAACAACGCGGGGCATCATCAAAGGCGTGAAAAAAATAGTGCAAGGTGCCATTAGAGGCATCAAAAGTACAGTGCTTTATACTGTCAGAAGCCCTAAGGTTAATGCCTTGGACAGGAATTCACACGTTAAAACATCGACAACGCGGTGGCCTTGCACTATCTAAACTCATCCCGATAGGAATTCAAACGTTAAAAGGTCACATTAGTACTCATTTAACACATCCACAACTAATTCGAATTTATGGAGTGTTACATTATCTCCCATTGGAATCATTCTTCCTCAAATTATTGTCCCTATTGTAACTACAACTAATTTTGGACCTTAATAGGACGGATGGAAACCTATGAAAGTTGAACCGTAATGAACACATGCATACTAAACTGAATGAATACATGGTTACTGCACTGCTCAGATACCGAACTGAATAGGTATTGAACTAGATGGATTTTGAATTGATCGAATAATGAGCTGACTAAATACTGAAGGACATGGAGATTATAATGTAAGGTTTGAATGAGAAGGATATCTACCTTCAATATTTCTCCAAAACACCTACCATCTAACAGAGCATAGCAAAAGCCTCACAAGGCAGCATAAGACGCATAATGTGAAGCATATACGTGAATATTGGTTTATCGTGGATACGTGAATGCTGAACTAACATCAATATCTGAGTACTAAGCTAACATGGAAATCTGAGTTGAATTGACATGAATATTATAAGATAAGATCTGGATACTGGAAAGATAAATGTCAGGACAAGAGATCTGAATACTAGAAACTTGAATATTATAACATGACACGTTAAATACTGGGTGTACAACCGCCAATTCTAGTGGAAACTCTAACTCATAAGTTATTTTCCTGAAATACGACCCGATGTATCTGGTTCTGAGCTTTCCTTTCTTCCAAAATATTATAACACCTTTTATATGTGATACTTCTAGAAACGCCCAATCGTCAACTTGAAACTCTAGTTCTCTATGTTGCACACTCGAATAGAACTTATGGTGACTTTGAGCTATCTTCAAATGCTCTTGAATTAGCTTGACTTTCTCCAGCCTGAGTGACTCAGTCTAGTCCCTGTAACTCTGGTTCGCCTACTTCAAACCAAGTAATTAATGATCTACTCCTTCACCCATAAAAACCATGCTTTCAAAATGAGTGAGATAATCCTATTATAAGGTCCATACTTAACATCTTCACTCAAGAATATGTGTACTCTGTGGTAAGAAATTGAGATTTCTACTGTTCGACTTTCATTTGCTGAAAATTCGGACTCTTGGCCTTAACGTCTGCGACATTCTTTTTCATTTCGTTCCACCAATAAATCTCCTTGATATCATGATACATATATGGAAAACCTGCGTAAGTAGAATGCCTATAATTATGAGCTTTTGACATTATCCTCATTCTCTAAGTCCGCTCCATCTATGTCTAGGACACACCATCCGTCTTGGTACCCCATAGTACCATCACCTCCTTCAAAAGCCATCGTCATATGATTGTGAATCCCCTCTTTCAGCTGCAAAAGGTAAGGATCATCAAACTGTTTCTTCTTCATTTCGGCTACTAAGGAGGAACAATTCATGTTCTAGACAACAACTCCACCATCTTCGGAGTCCAAAAGTAGAACTACTAGCTTGGCTAGGCGGTGAACTTCCTTCACCATAGTTCTCTTTTCTCCCTCAATCATGGTCTATACTTCCCAAACTTGATTATGTTTCTAAGGTACTGCTTTAAAACACTTATAGTATTGTTGTGAGCTAAGTCATTGACTAGTACTCTGAAGATTAGAGTCTCGTGCAATGGAACTACCCTCGTGACACATAACTGGGCATGATCTTATAATTTTGTGATGTGATTGCTTTGTCAAAAATAAGTAAGCTCGACGATTATTCTACTCATTTCGTGTTTCTTACACACGCTAGGCACATTCCTTGTAGTAACTATATAAGTTTTCCCTCATTACTGAACTGGTTGTTTTTTTAATAATGCTAACTATTCGGGTTTCAAATCTCCAACTGGACTTACTGAAAAATTTTACATCTCCCCCTTAGACTAAAGGTCTTATACTTGCGGATCCTTCTCTTTTGTAGGGATTTGAACAACTTTCCTTATCTTCTGCGATTCTTTGAACTTTACATCAATGACGAGTCATCTTGAGACTTACTTATGAGTAATCTTTCGTACTAGGAAACACTAAATTACTTACATAACGGAAATCTAATGTATTCACACTATCATACCCAATCTAAATTATTTAACTATGCTCACACCGTTAACCTAGCGGAAACCCCTTTTCGATAACTCTTAAAGGCTATTCTTCTGTAGTTTGCTCTCTTACAGCCTAGATTTTTTTTTCCACTGTCACTCTACTTCGAACATAACTTAAATTCTTTGGGTTCGAACATACATTCAGTGTTTCAAACTGTTACTCACTCACTAATGTTAACCAATATAAGTAAATCAAATTGTTCCTCTACTAGCTCTACTGAAATTGCTAGTTCACTGTATCTACTCAAAACTTACTATTGTTTTAATAACCACATGCTAGCATCATATTATCTTGTTCCAATTTCGATAACTAAAGTAAAGCATAATTTTCTTCCTAGCTTCCTTCAACATCTGATTATATTCTACGGTTGCATGTTATCTTTCTTTTGTACTATGTACATGGATTGCACTTAGGTAAATTTCATCTTTATAAAACAAAATTAGAATATCTGACCCCAAAACATTCCACACATTTCAAAAATCATATCAAACTATAAACATCGGGTTAAACACTTAGTCACATAACATAAGGGAAACTGTCATATCTTTATCTCACAATAATAGCTACTTCTTATACTAACTTAGTAACGTGATCGTTTCTAGTTCCGATTTGGAAAAATCTGAACAACTTAAAATCACTCCATGAGATTCAATTATGGTTGCTCTTGGTTCTCCTTTCATACATCTTATCTTCTTAGTTGTTTTCCCTTAGGCTCTTTTCTGTCGAGAACTGTAGTGACCAATTATATGCCCAATGTGGTCAAATTATTAACCTGGCAAGGGGTCTGACATCTGAACTATCATCATACAACCGGTGCCTCCATTTCCAAAAATTAAAATGAAATTTTTCTATGAGATAAAACACATTCGAATACACTACCATACATAACCAAGTCCTCCAGAGTATATCATTATCTGATAAATCACTTTCTGCACCACCTAGCGAGTCTTGAGTCTTAATCTGGACCTAAAACATGCGAATATTTGTGTATATATGTTACTTACCTTTTCTTTACCACCCATGGGCCTCACTGTATACTCACAAGTCACCAAAATTTTGATACACTAAAAATTAGAGATATGGTAACTGAATAACTGAATACTGGTATGCTGAATAACCATAAACCTGCTAATTGGAAGATTGTATAATTGGTAACTGAGGTAAACTTATAACCATACAACACGATAATTCTTTTTTTTTTACTTTCTGGTAAGGTGATTCTCTAGTATGTACTATTCCATTGCATCAAACTTTTAACAACCATTCAAATCTCTCTAGGACCTTGGGTTTTCCTGCCCGTCGCTTAGGCATTCGATATGCCTGTATTCGATAAAAATATAAGGTTACCTATTGCTCTAAGCTTCATGGAAGAATCTAGAGTAGAAAGAAATGAGACAATCTTAAATGTCTTGGTAGTAAACCATTTATATGTGTGGCCCACACACACATATAAAATAAACTCCATTGGACATGAATACATAAAGTCCCTAGGACATTTGACCCCATTGCTCTGATACCAAGCTTTATCACACTCCGAACCTAGAAAACCTGGGCCTTGACGTAAACCCGATGCCTGACTATATTTGACCGAGTGAACCAATGAGCTGAATGAATCAACATGTAATATCATATCATAATGATTGCGGATGATAAATTAACACATGCTGATATACTAAAATTCTAAATGGTATAAATCAATGTGCGGAAATACTAACATACATCTGAAATATATCTATAGCCAATGTTACTTAACATGAAAAAGCATGTGACTCCGTCTAACTATTACTCTAGTCTATGAAGCCTCTAATGAAATTCTAAAAACACCGTTTGTAAATTATGAAAGACTGTAAAGTAATGATAATGCCCTGAAGGAACTGGGGCCCACCTAGTGCTCTGAATCGTCCACCTTTGCATCATCACCTGCACCCTGAAAAGGAAGCCCTAAGCAAAAGAGACGTCAGTACATTTGAATTGCATTAGTATGTAAAGCAACTGAAAGAACGAACTATAAATGATGAAACTGAAACTGAGCTGATAACTGAGAACTGATATCTGAAATGATAATTATTGAAACTGATACTTAAATTATAACCGATAATTGATAACTTATAATTGAACTAAACAGAGGATGTAAGGATATGAATGCTTCCTCTTCTTAATGACGAACAACATGTTCATCCGAATATTAAGTTGCGTCCACTGGCACAATATTATCTGCACAAGTTGCGCCATCGGGCCCCAGTACATGTATACATAATTGTGGCCTTAGGCCCAAAGATATATAAAGCATTAACTGCATCATGGGGCCCAAAGATGCATATTTCATAAACTACGACCTTAGGCCCAAATACAGGTGCTCAACATTTAGGGATTTAAAATGAGGAACTGAGAATCATAGTGCAATAAATGATATTGAAATACTGAATCACACTGAGTTAATTGATACTGCAATACTAAATAGGACTAGACCGAGCATGTATTCATGAAAAATTATGAAAACTGAAACTTCAACTATTTATAACATGCTAAGTAATCTATACTAAGACTCATGGACGTCAAACCCAAGTTTATATTGTTTACACACTGAACTCCACAACACTCAAACTGAAAGTCATGAATGAGTTACGAAGCTAGAGAATAGAAGTTCTGACACTATTCAAGGAACTAGGATTAACTATATATTTCCGAGGCAATTAGTAACGTTTGTAGAGAAACGTAGTGTAGGGAGAATCAATAACATTCTAAAACATAGAGTGTTAGCCTCAGATACCTTGACTTTGGTCCTTTTAAGCGTATCACAATGTTCATCACCTCGTTTAACAATAACCTATGTCAATATATATCAAGAGGAACCAATATTAGTACTAATACTCATGCTTTAGCCACTTAGGCAGTTTATCAAACACCTTATGGGCGTAAAGCCTCATATCCCTTATTAATGGTGCTTTCCTCACCCATTTCCCATTCTACCACTTCTAGGTGATTCTACAATCCCAAATAAAGTAACTAACATCATTTCTCATCAGGCAAATGTTTATAACAATCTTAGGTTAACAACCCAAAATCCTAGCATAGTTCATATGTTTCTCTTTATCAAGACCATCTACTATTCTCCCAATGACTCATCAATTCATATCTATAAATGATTAGGGAGTAGTAGCATTACCTTTTTGAAGTTCAATCCTCTTGAATTCTAGTTCTGAGGTCTCTTTTCTCAACAATGGTGTCTCGATCAAATATCTAATGATTGGAAGGATTTACCCATGTTAATAAGGTGTTGGAGAATTGAAATTAACTTAGAATCATCATTGGAAATAGGATGATAGAGGGACCTTGGGGAAGTTAGTTTCTTTAGAGCTTCCCTTTCTAGAGTAAGTTTTCGTGTTTGGGGTGTGTGGGACGAGGTATGGCTTCTAATTAAGTGAACAAGTCCCAAAATTGAGGAGGCAATAAAAGTATCTCAGATAAACATCGTCGGCGTAGGGTATCATCAGAGGCGCCAGAATAACACCGAAAGGCGCCATCAGAGGCGCTAAGGTTAATACCCTGGATTGTGCCTTGCGCTGTCAGGGCGCTGAGGTTAATACCCTGGACAATGCCTTGCATTGTCTATGGCTGTGAGTTTTCATGGCTTTGCATCGTTAAGGCTTTGGTATTTCATGGCCTCCCATAAATTAGTCGATTCTATCGAATTTTATGCACCTCACTCCCAGTCTTAATTCAAAACAACTATTTCCATCCATACTCATACTGATAGGACTTCACATGTCTAAAAGGTGATATTATTACCCATTTAACACATCCGCAACTAATCCGAATTTATGGAGTGTTACATCAATGCACTAAAAATATATATTTATAGCTAAACATCAAGAAGTACAACTCGAAGCTCAACCCCGTAAAATGTTCCTTCAAGGTCCCTGCCAGGAAGCTATTACATCTAGTCAGCTCCCGAGGGATCGAGTAGACCCATAAAAGATCAAAAACATCCAAGATTTGCAGCCGCTAAAGAACAAGAAGGATGTGATGAGCTTCTCGAGCTGTTTTAACTACATCAGCCTTCACATAGAAAAACCAAAGATAATTTGTGAACCGATCTTCAAGATGTTGAGAAAGGACGGTGCAACAAGTTTGTCAAAAGGCCTTTGACAAAATCAAGGAGTATCTGTATAAATCCCCTATGTTGGTCCCACCGGAGCCTGGGCTACCTTTACTACTGTAATTTTTCATGTCGGATGGAGAATTTTGATGCATCTTGGGACAACTTGACGAGACCAAAAGATAGAGCAAGCCAAATACTACCTGAGTAAGAAGTTCACAACCTATGAAGCTCGGTATTCTTTATTGGAACACACCTCTTGCCTTGACGTGGATAGCCAAAAGACTAAGGCATTATTTCTGTGCATATACTACATACCTCATACCAAGAATTGATGCTTTGAGCTACATTTTCCCACAAGTAGTTTGGCAAAGTGGCAAATATTGCTGAGTGAGTTCGACATCATTTACACGACTCAATAGACAGTCAAGGGGCAAGAATTGGCCAATCATCTAGCATAAAAACTTGTGGGTGGAGAATAAGAACCACATAAGATGTATTTTCTTGAAAGGGAGGTATCATTTGTCGCGCCCCGTTTTCTCGCGAAAGCGGGTTTCGACGTGTGAAAACTCTTTCAAGGATATACTAAAAGAGAAGATTCACCACCTAACAAATGCGTCAGGGCACCTATTTACAAGTAAGTCTATTTTGACTAGTCCATGTTCACAAAATATCGGGTAAGGGATTAAATTACCTCGAAGAGAAGGTGTTAGGAAATATTCGAGGTCCACAAATGTGGGTCCCAGACGAACGTTAAACTATATAGATTATGTAATTAAGCTAGGTGATCAAATAAACAAAGGGAAATGTAAAAGTCGAAGAGTCTTATCAGTTAATATAAGAATTGGTACACCTTGATGATTAAAAAGATACAAATACATTGATTTACGACTAAGTGTAAATAACAAGTATATAAAGGAAAACAAGGGAGGTCCTAAATTTTTTAACCTAAAGGATCACCCCATGCAACATAAATAATAATTCACAACTCCCTTAAGGTAGGAATTGCTCATATTATTCAGCAGGCATAGACTATCATCTCCTGCTACTCAATTACTATATCGAAGTTTTTACTTAAAGGAATTCTAATTCAATTCTAAATCGCATCTTGTGTGTGCACTACCCGCCCCACACCTATGGTCAAAGAGGCTTTGGACCTAATACTTTGGTAGTTCTAAACTCTCCTTAGACTGCTCAAAAAGGAGAAAACTAGAACAAAGTCTCAAATTCACCTCCTCATATATACACAAACGCACACTGTCAATTAGGAAGACAATAATACCTATACTAGCGATGTTCAGGTTATTTAAACTAACAGCTATAGATAAGTAGGTTTGGCATGTTAAATTGTTCCAGACCTAAAGGTATGATTTCTATGTGATTTTAACTACTCAACAATCAGTGTAAATTCCTATAGGTAGGATTTCTAGATGACTGGTTTCAGGTGTCGCACAGGCAGCGTCGTTGTTCCAAGTTAATTAATTTGCAGGTTACACATATTACAAACCCATATACATTATTTTTAAGTTGTTTACGCAATGGGAAGTGAAGGCGATTAGAAATTGGGAATAACCAGCGATTGATTCTATGGATGTGCCTTATAGGGGAATAACAGTAGGCGAGATTTATAATAGTTGGTATTTGATCTCACTTTTATCATACTTATTCCTACAGTCATGCTATCTTGGTGGAAGTGTAATAAACTGGCGGGAGTAGTTTCTTAAGAGATTAGTGTCCTATAGTCATGATGTATAGATGGACAGTACACCAAAAATAAAAGCAATTTGATCAATTAATTATCTGAAGTCCTATAGGCATGATAACTAGGTTAGCAAAATCATGTACATACTATAGGCATGTTGTCTAAACATAGAGTAATAATAGGTATGTCGATTAATAAAGATAGTGTACAAGTATTAAAGAAAATTAAGTGAGGTGTGTGCAACTCCTAGAGACATGATTTCCATTAGTGTACGAAATAACAAATAAGACATATTGAACGAAATAGCAAATCGAACACATAGACCCTATAGGCATGTTTTCCACCCTTTATGCCAGAACAAAGCACATCCATTCCCTAATTTCACTATTCCCCAATTATATGTTATTACAAGTTATAGGACCAGAATAGAATAATACAAACTCAAAGATGACAGAAATATAAAATGAAACAAGTAGGGCCTCCATCAAACAGTACATGCCCACTATAAAATAACCTAGTGAATTTTTGGGCCTTCAGCAACTTCACCAACCAACAAACCTAAATCTCATGCTCATAATGAGGATAGAATCTTCCTGAATCTAGTGCCCAGGTCCAATAACACATACGGACCAAAAGTAAACTGATTCAAATTAGCCTAAGGGACTTTAGACATATGAAAAACTAATAGATATAAATAGAGCATAGCCTTCACACGAAAGTTTTAACATGAAGGCTTTGTAAAAACAACACAATAGAACAAGTTCATGATCAAGCAGTTACTTAGTTGAGGTTGAGAAAACTTGAACATACAGAGTATCAACAAGACTTATAGTAAACAGAAGACGTGCCAATTTTCAAATTAATTGGACAAAAGAGCATCAAATCTTGTACTAGTTGGCCACATATTGGTGAAAATGTTGGTTATGAGATTTAATCTAAAGGTATTAACTAATACTGGAGAACACAGGGCTGAGCAAGTCAAAAAAAAAGCACACACTAGAGTTACAAATAGCATGGGGACAAGCCATAGCTAATAGTAGAACTTCAGAAAGATAAAGAGTTGGGCATGAATATCTCAATAGGAATTAGAACGCATTCTGGGCATGAGTTGGTTATCAAAATAGTACAGAAGAAGGCATGAAACCAAAATTAGAATAAGCATCAGGTATAAGTGTCACGCCCCGAAATCCCACCGTCGGGCCGTGATAGCATCTAACGTTGAACCCGCTAGACAAGCCAACGCATGTAGTTAAACTAGCATCATAACCTCATTCTAATAGAATAAACTAAATCAGTTCACAAATTAAATAGCGGAAATAAATACGGTTTTAAGCTAAGGAAAGACAATCACGATACATCGACGCAAAATTTTCGAAAACCTGGTGTCACTAACTCACGAACTGTCTAAGAGTGTTAAATACAAGTCTTAAAGGAAACACATGTCTGCCTCTTAAACTAAAGGAAAAACAAGACAGAATCGAAGACAAAAGGGATGGAAGAGACGCCAAGGCCCACGAACTCCAGAGGGTATACCTCAGAGCCTCTATAACGAGCTGGAAGACACTCCCACTAATGATGTCCTCCGGGTCCGGCTGCGTAATCTGCAAAACATAAAGAAGTGTAGGTGTAGCATCAGTACAACCGACCCTATGTACTGAGTAAGTGCCTAGCCTAACCTCGGCGAAGTAGTGACGAGGATAGAACCAGACTACCAAATAAACCTGTGTAGTTCAAATTAAACATATATACATATATTCAACGGATAAGAAATATAGGGAGAAAACAATTAATAAAGGAAGGGGAACATGATGTGGGGAGATAACAGTTTCATATAAGAAATCTCAATAAGGAAAGGAACAACAAGCCAGCATATCAACAAGGACAACAAATCTCAAACTTGCACGGCATCACCCTTCGTGCTTTTACTCTCGTCCTCACTATGCAATGTATAATGTAATCAATGTAAATCATGGCATGGCATTACCCTTTGTGCTTTTACTCTCTTTCCTCACAGTATAATCAATGAATATTGTATGGAATGGTACATCGTACGGCATGGCATCACCCTTCGTGATTTACACTCTTTCCTCACAATAACAAACAATGCACAACATCACCCTTCGTTCTTTAGCACTCTTCCTCACCCAAACAGCAATCAAAAACAAGGGCAAGGTAGTAAACAGAATAAAGATAGAAATCCCGGCAAGGGAACTATAATAGAAATCTCAACATCCCAACAAGGGAGACAATATCAAACAATGCACGTCATCACCCTTCGTGATTTACTCTCATTCTCACCAAGACAAGTGCACGGCATCACCCTTCGTGCTTTACTCTCATACTCACCAAAACAAGTGCACGACATCACCCTTCGTGCTTTAACACTCTTCCTCACCCAAACAACAATAACAAACAGCGGGCAAGGGAGTAAACAAAATAGAAATAGAAATCCCGGCAAGGGAACAATAATTAAACAATCAAATCCCGGCAAGGGAACATCAATTACACAATTAAATCCCGGCAAGGGTATATTTCAATAACTCTTTCTCTTTCTTTCACTTTCATTTCCATGATTTATTCTATCACTTGAGCCAATGCTCCAAAGGATGTAATATCTCATATTTCTTCATTATTCGTTTCACAATTTGAGCCAATGCTCCAAAGAAGTAATATCTCATATTTCTTCACTATTCGTTTCACAATTTGAGCCAATGCTCCAAAGATGTAATATCTCATATTTCTTCACTATTCGTTTCACAATTTGAGCCAATGCTCCAACAGAGTTTACAGAATACAATTCCCTTCACATATTCTTCACAACATATAGAAATCATCAACTAAGCATGAAAATTACAACAAAATCAGTATATTCACAATATCAAGACTCCCGGTCATGCTAGACACCAATGTATAGATACTCGTCAACATGCCTATACATTGTATTTGACAATTAGCAAGTAGCAAATTATACTCAACTCCTATTCCCTCAAGCTAAGGTTAGACTGAACACGTACCTCGGGTCCGAAGTATAGAAATCAACCTGAAACCACACGTTTGCCACAAGTATCCGACTCCAAATGGCCCAAATTTATTCAAATAAATTTCATACCGTAAATAACATCTCATGCAACTGATTCTACTATTTAATTCAAGGCCATTGTGCGAAATTAGGTGAAATGACCAAAATGCCCCTCAGGCCAGCTTCTCGGAGTCGGGTAAATTTTACATTTTCAGAACCTTCGTACTCTCACGGGTCTAGCCATATAAAAATCTCTCAAATCTGAGGTCAACCACCCACTCAAACCCCAATTTTAGAAAAAACCCAAGTTCTACCCAAAACACCCAATTTCACCCATGAAAATCTTTGATTTTAAGTTGAAAACATGTTAAATGATGTTAATGATTGAAATAAATGAGTAAAAACCAACTTACAACTGATTTGGAAGAGTCTTGTTCTTGGAAAAATCGCCTAAAAGTGTTTGGGTTTGAGAAAATATGAAATATGAAGTAAAAATTCGGTTTTGTACAGTGCAGGCTACTGGTTGGCATGGGAATTGCGAGCCCTTCAGACATTCCCAGCCTTCGCATTTGAGAACCTCTTGGTCGCATTTCCGATCAGGCCTACCTAGCTATACCTTCGAATTTGCGAACTTCTTGGTCGCATTTGCGATCACGCCTGCTCAGCTATATCTTCGCATTTGCGAACCTCTTGGTCGCATTTGCGATCATGACTGCCTAGACCATCCTTCGCATTTGTGATGAGTAGCTCGCATTTGCGATGCTGGCTTCGCAAATGCGAAGCCTACAGATCAGTCACACCAGCAGATTTCCAAGTTTAAAAAATGCAACCCGTGGCCTATCCAAAACTCACCCGAGCCCTCGGGGCTCCAAACCAAATATACACACTACCGCAAAAATATCCTATGAACTTATCCATGCGATCAAGTCGCCAAAATAACATCATATACATCGAATTAAACCTCAAAATCCATGAATTCTATCAAATTTCATAAAACATCAAATTTTCCATTTTTAGTCCGAAACACGTCAAACGACATCCGATTTCAACCAAACTTCACCGAAATATCTCAAACCACATATAAGACCTGTACTGTGCGCCCGAACTAAAATACGGGCGCAATACCAACATATTCTAGAAAAATTTCATTTCACTTTCCTTTATAAATTTCAGAAAAATAATTTTACTCAAAAATTCATTTCTCGGGCTTGGGACCTCGGAATTCGATTACAGGCATACGCCCAAGTCCCATATTTTCCTACGGACCCTCCGGGACCGTCAAATTACGGGCCCGGGTCCGTTTACCCAAAATATTGACCGGAGTCAAATTTATTCATTTTAATATTAAATCTTAGCATTCTTCACAGAATTTCATATTTAAGTTGTCCAGCTACGCGCCCGGACTGCGCACGCAAATCGAGGAAACTATAGATGAGGTTTTCAAGTCCTCGAAAGTACATAATAGGTAATAAATAGGTGATGACCCTTTGGGTCGTCACATTCTCCACCTCTAAAACAATCATTCGTCCTCGAACGGACGGAAGAAGGAAGCACCTGAGTCGGGAAATAAATGAGGGTAACGACTCCGCATATCGGACTCGGACTCCCAGGTCGATGCCTGAGGAGGCTGACCTTTCCACTGAACACGAACAGAAGGGAAACTCTTGGATCTCAACTGGCGAATCTGCCGGTCTACAATGGCTACCGGCTCCTCCTCATAAGATAAGTCCTTGTCCAACTGGACAGTACTGAAATCTAACACGTGGGATGGATCGCCGTGATACCTCCGAGGCATGGACACATGAAAAACTGGATGTACGGATGATAAGCTAGGTGGCAATGCAAGTCTATAAGCCACCTCTCCCACTCTATCAATAATCTCAAACGGTCCAATGAATCTAGGGCTAAGCTTTCCCTTCTTCCCGAATCTCATCACGCCCTTCATAGGCGACACTCGGAGCAATACTCCTCACCAACCATGAAAGCAACATCTCGAACCTTGCGATCTGCATAACTCTTTTGCCTGGACTGAGCTGTACGAAGCCTATCCTGAATGATGGTGACCTTGTCCAAGGCCTCCTAAACTAAATCTGTACCCAACAACCAAGCCTCTCCCGGCTCAAACCATCCAACCGGAGATCGACACCGCCTACCATATAAAGCCTCATAAGGAGCCATCTAGATACTTGACTGGTAGCTGTTATTGTAGGCAAACTCTACTAAAGGCAAGAACTGATCCCATGATCCTCCAAATTCAATAACACAGGCTCGAAGCATATCCTTCAATATCCGAATAGTCTGCTCGGACTGCCCATTCGTCTGAGGATGAAATGTTGTGCTCAACTCCACCTGGGTGCCTAACTCGCGCTGAACTTCTCCCTAGAAACGCGAGGTAAGCTACGCGCCCTGGTCCAAAATGATAGATACCGGCACACCATGAAGGCGAACAATCTCCCGGATATAGATCTCAGCTAACCTCTCGGATGAATAGGAGACTGCCAGAGGAATGAAATGCGCTGACCTTGTCAGCCTATCAACAATGACCCAAACTGGATCGAACTTCTTCCTAGTCAACAGAAGTCCAGTAACGAAATCCATAGTGATCCTCTCCCATTTCCACTCAGGAAGCTCAATCCTCTAAAATAGACCACCAGGCCTATGATGCTCATACTTAACCTGTTGATAATTCAAACACCGCGCCACATATGCGAAAATATCCTTCTTCATTCTACGCCACCAATAATGCTTCCGCAAATACTGATACATCTTCGTGGCGCCCGGATGCATAGAGTGTCGGGAAATATGGGCCTCCTTTAAAATCAATTCTCGAAACCCATCAACATTGGGCACACAAACTGACCCCTGTAACCTCAAAACACCATCATAATCTAAGGTCACCTGCTTGGCACCTCCGCGTTGCACTGTCTCTCTAAGGACACACAAATGGGGATCATCAAACTTTCGATCACGGATACGCTCTAATAATGAAGAACGATCGACCGTACAAGTCAACACTTGACTAGGCTTAGAAATATCCAACCTCACAAATCGATTGACCAAAGCCTGAACATCCAAATCAAGCGACGTCTGACTGACCGGAATAAAAGCAAGACTACCCATACTAGCTGACTTCCTACTCAAAGCATTGGCCACCACATTGGCCTTCCCCAGGTGATATAAGATGGTAATATCATAATCTTCAACAGCTCCAACCACCTTCTCTGCCTCAAATTCAACTCCTTTTGCTTGAACAAGTACTGAAGACTCTTATGATCCGTGAACACCTCACACGCCACGCCATACAGATAGTGCCTCCAAATCTTCAATGCATGGACAATGGCTGCCAACTCCAAATCATGCACTAGATAGTTCTTCTCATGAATCTTCAACTATCTCAAAGCATGAGAAATGACCTTGCCATCCTGCATCAAAACTGCACCAAGTCCAATACGGGAAGCATCGCAATAGACTGTATAAGACCCTGAACCTCTGGGCAAAACCAGTACTGGTGCCAACCACCTTCTCTGCCTCAAATTCAACTCCTTTTGCTTGAACAAGTACTGAAGACTCTTATGATCCGTGAACACCTCACACGCCACGCCATACAGATAGTGCCTCCAAATCTTCAATGCATGGACAATGGCTGCCAACTCCAAATCATGCACTGGATAGTTCTTCTCATGAATCTTCAACTGCCTCAAAGCATTAGAAATGACCTTGCCATCCTGCATCAACACTGCACCAAGTCCAATACGGGAAGCATCGCAATAGACTGTATAAGACCCTGAACCTCTGGGCAAAACCAGTACTTGTGCCGTAGTCACAACTGTCTTGAGCCCATGAAAATTCACCTCACACTCGTCCGACCATCTGAACTGGGCACCCTTCTAGGTCAAGCTGGTCATCGGGGCTGCAATATATGAGAACCCCTCCACGAACCGACGATGATAGCCTACTAATCCCAAGAAACTCCGAATCTTTGTAGCTGATGCTGGTCTAGGCCAGTTCTTGACTGCCTCAATCTTCTTCGAGTCAACCTGAATACCTTCTGCTGACACGACATGACCCAGGAATGCAACTGAACTCAACCAGAACTCGCACTTAGAAAACATTGCATATAGTTGGCTATGCTTTAGAGTCTGAAGAACCACTCTGAGATGATGATCGTGCTCCTCCTGACTGTGGGATTATATCAATATATCATAAATGAATACTATCACGAATGATTCCAAATAAGTCCTGAACACTCGGTTCATCAAGTCCATAAAAGCTGCTGGGGAATTCGTTAACCCAAACGACATGACTAAGAACTCGTAATGCCCGTACCGAGTGCGGAAAGCTGTCTTAGGGACATCAGATGCCCTAATACTCAACTGATGGTAGCCAGATGTCAAGTCTATCTTTGAAAATACCATGGCACCCTGAAGCCAATCGAACAAATCATCAATCCTCGACAGTGGATACTTATTCTTGATTGTAACTTTGTTCAATTGTCTCAAATCAATGCACATCCTCATCGAACCATCTTTTTTCTTCGCAAAAAGTACTGGAGCACCCCAAGGGGAAACACTGGGTCTAATGAAACCCTTCCCAAGCAAATCCTGCAACTTTTCCTTCAACTCTTTCAACTCTGGAGGGGCTATGCGATACGGTGGAATAGAAATGGGTTGGGTGCCCGGAGCCAGATCAATGCATAAACCAATGTCCCTGTCGGGTGGCATCCCCGGCAGGTCCGAAGGAAAAACCTCAAGGACCTCACGAACCACGGGCAACGAATCAATAGAGGAAACCTCAACACTGGAATCGCGCACATAAGCCAAATAAGCCAAACACCCCTTCTCCACCATACGCCGAGCCTTCACGTATGAAATAACACTACGGCTAGAATGACCAGGAGTTCCTTTCCACTCCAAACAGGGAAAATCTAGCAAGTCTAAGGTCACCGTCTTGGCATGAAAATTCAAGATAGAATGATATGGGGATAACCAGTCCATCCCTAATATAACATCAAATTCGACCATACTTAAAAGCAACAAATCAACACGGGTCTCAAGACCCCCAATCACCACAACACAAGAACGATGGACTCGATCGACCACGATAAAATCACCCATCGGTGTAGATACATAAACAAGAATACGCAGTGGATCACTAGGCATGACCAGGTATGGCGCAAAATAAGAGGACACATACGAATACGTAGACCCTATATCAAATAGCACTGAAGCATTTGTGTCACAAACCCGAATAGTACCTGTAATGACTGCATCTGAAGACTCACCCTCTGGCCTGGCTGGAAGAGCATAACATCGGGGCTGGGCCCCACCACCCTGAACAACATCTCTTGGGCGGCCGGCTGCTGGCTGGCCTCCATCTCTGGCGGCCTGAGCTCCACCTCTATGACCTCTACCTCCACCTCTAGCACCTCTACCCCCACCCCTAGTTGGCTGGACAGGCTGTGGAACACCTGGTGCCTGTACCATGGCACGGGAACCCTGATGCTGAGAACTACTTGATGCTCGAGGGTAGAACCTGGCAAGGTGACCCGGATCGCCACAAGTGTAACAAGACCTCAGCTGCTGAGGGAACTGAATCTGACCCTGTCGACCTGAATGACCACTCTGAAAACTGTGATGCGGCGGTGCACTGATGGGAGCTGGTGGCGCACTGTAAGGCTGCTGATCAGAATGGTGCGAGTGATAACCACGACCACCCGAATTACTATGGGAAACCTGGAGAGTTGACTGAAAAGGTCTGGGAGGATGAGCTCTGCCTGAAGAATCCCTGCCCCCAGATGAGGCTCCATTGAGACGACCGAAGTGGCGGGGCCTCTTATCAGCCCCCTGACCACCACCCTGCGACAAAATCATCTCAATCCTCCTGGCCACATTGGCCGCATCCTGTAACGATATGTCTGTACCTGGCTCTCTAACCATCTGAAGTCTGATAGGCCGGGCCAATCCCTTGATAAATATCTGAACCCTCTCCCGATCAGTGGGAAGTATCATAAGAGCATGTCGGGCTAGAGTGATGAATCTTGTCTCGTACTGAGTGACTGACATAGATCCCTGCTAGAGACGCACAAACTGCCTCTGAAGGTCCTCTCTCTGAGTAATGGGAAGGAACATCCCCAGAAATACCTCTGAGAACTGAGTCCAAGTCAAAGGTGTAAATCCAGCTGGTCTGGCTAGGCAATAATCTCTCCACCAACTCTTCGCTGCGCAAGATAACCGAAAAGTAGCGAAGTCAACCCCGTTAGACTCAACTATGCCCATATTGCGGAGAACCTCATGGCAGCTATCCAAATAATCCTGGGGGTCCTCTGATGGTGAACCAGCGAAAGTAGCAGTAAATAGCTTGGTGAACCAGTCAAGTCTCCACAAAGCATCTACTGACATAGGTGCTCCCTCTGCTACCGGTGCTGTAATACCCGGCTGAGCTACTCCGGTTGGCTGAGGTGTTGGAGCCTGAAACTGTGGAGCCAGCTGCTCGGGCACGCGGGCGGCAAGAGTCTGGGCACCTCCCCCAGCTTGAGAGACGGCTGGTGCTGTAGGAAGAAGACCCTCCTATGCTACACTCTCTATGAGTCCGGCTAGACGGACAAGGGCGTCCTGAAGCACTAGGGTAGCTATGAACCCCTCTGGGACTTGAGCTGGTCCAACTGGGACTGTCGGAACTTGGACCTCATCGTCAGACTCGACCTGAGGGTCCTCCACTTGGGCTGCTGAAGTAGGCAGAGCCCGGCCTCGGCCTCTAGCAAGGCCTTGTCCTCGACCTCGACCTCAACCCTGAGTAGGAGCTGTAGCAGGAGTGTCAGGCTGCTGGGCGGAACCAAGGGAAGCACGCGTCCTCTTCATCTGCGAGAGAATATAATAGAAACTAAATCAGTACTCAAAATCATAGTGCACGATAGAGAAGAAAAGAAATATGGAGTCATCCTAACTTTGCAGTCTCTAGGGGATAAGTAAAGACATCTCTGTACTGATCCCTCAGACTCTACCAAGTTGTCCGTGAGTTGTGAGACCTAAGTAACCTAGTGCTCTGATACCAACTTGTCACACCCCGAAATCCCACCGTCGGGCCGTAATGGCGTCTAACGTTTAACCCGCTAGACAAGCCAACGTGTGTAGTTAAACTAGCATCATAACCTCATTCTAACAGAATAAACTAAATCACTTCACAAATTAAACAGCGAAAATAAATACGTTTTTAAGCTAAGTAATGACAATCACGATACATCAACGCAAAATACCCCAAAACCTGGTTTCACTAACTCACGAACTGTCTAAGAGTGCTAAATAAAATTCTGAAACGAAACATATGTCTGCATCTGAAACTAAAGGAAAAACAAGACAGAATCGAAGACAAAAAGGATGGAAGAGATGCCAAGGCCTTCGAACGCCAGCGGTATACCTCGGAGCCTCTATAACGAGCTGGAAGACACTCCCACTAATGATGTCCTCTGGGTCCGATTGCGTAATCTGCACAACATAAAGAAGTGCAGGTGTAGCATCAGTACAACCGACCCCATGTACTGATAAGTGCCTAGCCTAACCTCGGCAAAGTAGTGACGAGGCTAGAACCAGACTACCAAATAAACCTGTGCAGTTCAATTTAAACATATATACATATATTCAACGGATAAGAAATATAGGGAGAAAATAATTAATAAAGAAAGGGGAACATGCTGTGGGGAGATAACAGTTTCATATAAGAAATCTCAATAAGGAAACGAACAACAAGCCAGCATATCAACAAGGACGAGAAATCACAAACTTGCACGGCATCACCCTTCGTGATTTTACTCTCGTCCTCACTATGCGATGTATAATGTAATCAATGTAAATCATGGCATGGCATCACCCTCCGTGCTTTTACTCTCTTTCCTCACAGTATAATCAATGAATATGGTACAGAAAGGTACATCGTATGGCACAACATCACCCTTCGTTCTTTACACTCTTTCCTCACAATAACAAATAATGCACGGCATCACCCTTCGTGCTTTAGCACTCTTCCTCACCTAAACAGCAATCACAAACAAGGGCAAGGGAGTAAACATAATAAAGATAGAAATCCCAGCAAGGGAACAATAACAGAAGTCTCAACATCCCAACAAGGGATACAATATCAAACAATGCACGACATCATCCTTTGTGCTTTACTCTCATTCTCACCAAGACAAGTGCACGACATCACCCTTCGTGCTTTACTCTCATACTCACCAAAACAAATGCACGACATCACCCTTCGTGCTTTAACACTCTTCATCACCCAAATAGCAATCACAAACAATGGGCAAGGGAGTAAACAGAATAGAAACAGAAATCCCGGAAAGGGAAAAATAATTAAACAATCAAATCCCGACAAGGGAACATCAATTACACAATTAAATCCTGGCAAGGGAACATCAATTACACAATTAAATCCC
>ML312182.1:0-24253 GCA_005239505.1 Nicotiana paniculata | reverse complement strand
GTGATGTGTGGCTAGAATTCATAGTTTAACATGTTATATGCCTTACATTTTATGTGCGTTAATGATAAAAATACAATTTTATGTGCATAATGGAGTCTATTTCATGTGTAGGTGCATTGGAGATGGAAACCGAGCTAAATGGATGCATGAACGTCGAAAATACGATCAAGAGTCGAAAAGGAGTGACCCGGGCTATAGTCGGGCGTTTTGGCCTTAAGGCTAGGCCAACCCGGGCGTTAGTGGGGTGTTTGGCCCCTAAAGTCAGGGTCAGCCTGGCGTTAATGGGGCGTTAGAGCCCTAAAGCCAGGTCTGCCCTGGCTTTAAGGGGGCGTTTGAGCCCAAACGCCTGGGTCCCGAGGTCCGGTCAATTCCGAGTTTAAAGAGTTTTAAGTGTTTCCCGATTGGAATAGAAGTCTCCTACATGTTTAGGGTTTATCCCAAACATATAAATAGACCCAAAAACACAATTTGAAGAGGAATAGAAGCCATTGAAGAAAAGAACAACATGTGGATTACTACTCAGTGAAGCAAGCATTGATTTTCATAGCTTTTACTTATTATTTTGTAATTCAATTATGCAAGTTATTTTAGAATTGGTTCTTATGAATATGAGTAGCTAAGTTTCTTAACCTAGGGTTTTGGTGGAACCCTTTGGGGGATAAACTTATGGTGATATTAATATAGTTTGGTTGATTGTTCAACTACGTTCTTGTTGTAGTTAATTGAATGGCCATCAATTAGCTGTGCCTATTTAGTATATATCTACTTGATAGAGAGTGCATATTTAGGTAATTGTTTGAACAACATCACCNAACCTTAGACCTTTATCATAATTATTTACAACACATTGTTAGTAATTGTTAGTTATTATTATTGTCAGTAGAATTAGTAAAACGTCATCAATTTATATTAAAAAGTATTGAGAGAATTGATTGAGTAAAAGTTGTGTATTCTAAAGACTTGATTGATACGTAAAATCCATGTGCGATCGAATCTGGGCATAATACCCCGGATTATATTTGCAACGCCCGTTTAGTCTTTTATAAGACATAGTTGAGCGTGATCAGGTGCATACACAATCCGGTGGGAGCTTCATACTAAATTCTTATGAGGTTGGTACTCTTAAGTCGACTTCATCGTAGAGCCCTTATAAAATATGGATATTGTACTATCTCTCCTATACCTCTACTATTTACGAGTGATCCTGAGGTCTATAATTCTCTTGGTCCACTCTTGTTTTACTTAGTCGATGTAACTCTTTAGTTTCCTCTTCTTTCTGATCAGAATTTATGTAGGCTTAAGCTATCTCCCGACCTGCGGCTCCTGGTATTAGTTATTACTTTAGCCTTTCATAGGCGCAGAGGGATACTCGTGATAAAATCCTTTAACAATTCAATTCTTCGTCTATGACCTGGGCTCAATTCTTTCTTTTAACGTATACCATAATCTTCTATGGCTGTATATGCTACATGTATAAAACCCCAAACTCTTAAGTGTGTTCATAACGTCCCCAACTCGGGATCATTGATCGAATAATTTCTTTCATTCCATCTTAACTTTCTTTTAACGTAAGTTATTACTTTTCTTGGTCTTTCTGCCCCCCTTGTCGCGTCCATACTTAGCTTATCTTAGTGCCCACATTTTCCAGAGTTTTCATACAACTCATATGATCACGAATATCGCTTTTAATTTTACTTCCCGTTCATTAGCCACGGTAGGTGCCACTTTCCTTTGGAGTACCTACAATGTTGTTTCCAGACTGTTGTTACATGACCATTTCCTCTTTAGGTCGTCGTGTTTAGGTTGAAGCCTTTTTCCTTATCTCCTCAGATATTCTTTCGTTGTAGTACTTAGGGAGACCTCTTGATTCGCGTAAAGCTATGAGCTTATTACAGACCTTTTTGATGTCCTTCCTTGCCTATAATCATCCATAGTTGTTTACCTCCTTGACCTTGTTCTTGTAGGGTTGCTTCTGAACTGATATTTTGACTTCCTTCCTAGTGGCACTTTCTTTTATCCCCGTAACACTCATACGGTACCTTTAACTACCCCGACTCTTGTTTGAATATATATCTTTGAGTATTATAATGATATTCTTCGAGGCTGAATTCTCCATGTTGGGTCCTACTATGTTTATCTTACAAGATCTGATGACTCGTCCATAACCTCTTGTTTAGCCATAACTGGGATCTTCCTAACCAGTTACTAACTACTCATTGGCCCATTCTCATATCAATATTCCTCGTAATCTTTCTTAGGTTATTTACTTTGTCTTAACTTATGTCTCGCACTGGCTCCTTATTTATTAATAATAGCTCGGGCAGGAACCTTTACTTCCTCTTCTTGACGTCTTTCTTGCACAATATTCTTGAATCGTTGCGTATCTGTAAGATTTGGATAAGTGGCATCTCATTCATCTTTCATTTACCGCATTCTTCCTTTACCATTCCATAGTCACTAGAACCACTTAATTCTGACTTAATGCCACATTATTCCATATCCCCCACCCCCCTTTAGGGGTGTACTAAGACTTGAAGCTATGACGACCCGCCTATAGATGTTTTTCCTCTTCATATTTGGCGTCCTTTCATATCACCAATGACCCTTACTTGTCTTATGATAATCCTTCTGTATCAAGGATAACAGAATTCCCTACTCGCAAGAGTGACACTTAATGTAACCGGTACCTATAGTTTCTTAAGCTTAACTTTGCTTACATTACTTGCTTTAGGGAAGCGTCTTCCAGAATGACCATTCTCTGATTTTCTCCTGAATCTTCTTCTGTTGTTCATTCTACTACCGCTGGAACGAAATCTGAAATTCTCATGAGGCCGACTATTATTAAATCACCCAGAATTTATGTTTAGTTTATCTTGTTCTCCAATCCATATTGGTTTCTATTATTCAGGGGATTTAACTTTTCCTTCGGGAAGTCGCACTGGAGTCACGAACTTGTTTCTTGAAATGAGTCTATGACTTTATGGACTATACTCTTTTGTTGTCTCAAAGCCTATCACCTCTTGTCTTTTCCTTTACTTGACAATAGATTCTATAATACTGTCATCTTTTTGATCTACCGTTTTCATCCACATATCATATCATACTCATAATGCATCATTAACTTTTTTCTTATTTCCTGCTAACATTTATGCTTACCACTTTATTCAGAAAACTCGAACAAGACATTCTTTTGCCTTCAGCTTCCCTTTGCTCCATCCAGTGGCTCTTCAAGTTGCTTGACGTTCTTGATTTACTAGGGACACGAGCCACACTAAGGTAGTATATATCCCCTCAAGGATTATAGTGCATGTCTTTGTAGTACTTATATCTGGCTGCACTATTTTAGAGTGTACCATCTGGGTGTCTCATAAACAGATCTATTAGAACATTTGCAATATCTTTCAGAAATGTCAACTAACGCAAACAATTCATCCATCATATCTTCTTATACTACTTCTGTTAACCCCCATGGGGCATATCTGGAATGGGTGCGACCAATTATATATACCTCCGTTACTATTGAATATAACTCAAAAAGCTTATGTTTCTCTACCTCAATTATAAACGTTGTTAACCTTCATTAACTGGGTACCTCGTACCCTTTTTCACCTTGCTCCTTTTACTTACTGAAACTTGTACTTACCTTCTTAATCTCTCATTGTCCTTCACCATAAAGATGGATAGGCATTATTTCCTTAAGGATTCTTATCAGGAAGCTTACACCTTTCAGTACACGCATGATCTGCTAAAAACCTCACGTAGGGATCATACAAAAATTCAATTCCTCCGACTCAGCTTTTTCTCAACTATCTCTCTTTCCAAACTTCTTTCTAGATATAGGTATCGTCTTATTACGAATAGAATAGAATTTCAAAATTTGAATTCTTATAAGTGAGCTCTACCACACGATCTAGAGTAAGAAGAAAGAGTGACAATACTAAATGCCTTGTAGCCTCCTGCTTATAAGTGTGGTGCATGACACAACCATAAACAAGACTCTACTAGACACGGCTTGTAGACTCCCTAGGACAGAACTGCTCTGATACCACTTTTGTCACGACCCAAAGCGATGGGCCGCGACGGGAACCCGATACCTTACTCGATCGAGTACCAACGTAACGTATCTTTCTTATTACATTATCATATACTCGTGACATACGAGCCTAATAGGCCAACATAATCAGTTACAAACTCAAAACATAGGTCGACAAGGCCGTACAATCTTTCACGTATACGATATATATCTACAAGCCTATAAGAGTACATAAATGTCATAACGGTCGGGATAGATTCCCGCCATACCAAACAATACCCGTCTAAATCATACTAACCAAACAAGCGACTCCGAAGCAAATGGAGCTCACCAACATCTTCCGCTAAGCTGATAGCCTACTTGGAGGGCTCTCGACCTGTCTATCGGGACCTGCGGACATGAAACACAGCGTCCCCAAGAAAAAAGGACGTCAGTACGAAAAATGGACCGAGTATGTAAGGCACACAAATAAGTACATAAGAGACATGGAAAAAATATAGAGCACATGACTCAACCTGTAAGCCTGAATAGCTTTGTAAATCATAAATTACTTTTAGCGTCATGCATATGCATATGAATGTCATGTCGTGCATAGGTACATGTTTCATAACATCATCAGCCTCTGAGGGCATCCCATCATATCATATCGGCCACTGTGGGCAAAATCATCATTGTATACCAGCTGATCAGGTGGTGGTGCGTATATAACGCCATAACCTTTCCCATATCCCATATACATATATATACATACATATATACATGTATATAACACCGTTTGAATATACATACATAAATACGCGTATATAACGCCGTTTGAACCATATTTCAGCCACTGTGTGCAATATCATCATCATATAGNCATCTGGTCATGGGTCAATGTGCATATGTAAATGCATGAGATGCATATGAAATATGTCAATAAAATCTCTCGGTACGTCATAAGGCCATTATGCCTCTGATTAATTTCATGAAATAAAATTTACCAACATACGTATTTTCGAGACCCATGAACAGAAGATAATAATAATTCTCATGAGGAATCAAGATTATAGATACCCCTACTATTTCTATGAATAGAGTAATTTATAGAAATTGTGTATTTGCTCGCTTCAGTATAATTTGGACCAAGCCAAAATAAAGAAGGGATAGCCTTAACATACCTAGAGTAGGAACAACTCTGTATAATTATCCCATTGAAAACATTCGTGGATTGAATTTAGAACCCAAAAATTGGATTTAAGCTTCTGCGTTATTTTTTTTTTTGAACTTGAGGAACGAAGTTTGGCTTAAATGCCAAACTAACGAATTGAGGAGTGAGGCTTGGACGCCTGATTCAGAAAGCAAAACATAATAAATTTGTGTTTGTCTTTGAAAATGAGATTTTGATTTGATAAGACTCAAAGTAATGAATTGATAAGTTTGGAGTAAGGCTTGCCATAGTCTTGGAAAGACTTTAATAATTAACTCTTGACACATGTAAGCATGAATTTATGACTCACTTATACAAAAGGAGGGGTTGCCACGTTCCCTCTTGGGATAATTGATTAAATTTTTGTCCGCTTATAAGTTAACTGGGTAATGTCATGTTACCCGGTAATTAATCAATTACCCGTATAGTTTAAAAATTGTATCAACTTAATTAAATACTACTTTCTTTTAACATACCTTGTACACCTTACTATCATGGCCATGTGGTACCTTGTATGGAACTAGTCCATAAATATCGAGTATTTTAGCTCGGGCCATATTTTATCCCAACATGTCAAACTTTGACGAAAATTCATTTTCTTTGACTTGCTTCCCCTCTCACCTTCACGAATTCACTTATCACTTATTTGAAATAACATAATCCTTATAATCTCCAAATAATATTTTCTTTGAACTGATGTCAATTTCCTTACGATAAATTAAACGTACAATACTACAGGGCGCAACATCGTCGTAATTTAATACTGCAAGGCATATTGACGAATATTGCAGGGCGTTAACAGTAATACTCCGATAGTTGTGCCACATTGAGAGTAATCTCTTCGATTGTCGGATCATTTTGAGAGTAATATCTCCGATAGTCGAGCCACATTGAGAGTAATCTTCTCAATAGCCGGATCACCTTGAGAGTAATCTCTCCGATAGTCGCACTACATTGAGAGTAATCTCTCTAGTAGTCAGGTCACCTTGAGAGTGATCTCTCCAATAGTCGGGCCACCTTGAGAGTAATCTCTCTGATATTTGAACAGGAATGAGTATCCATCCCCGTCAAGAACATATCCTTCTTGTTCGACCTACAAAAAAAAAGCAAAGAAAATGCAGAAGAAGAGAAAAGAAATTACCTTAAGTACTAACACTTCCAATCGCCAAAGAAACGAACTCAAGAGCAGTTTGAAGATAAAGAAAGTTGATTGATGCTCAAAATAGATGGGAGCATAGGGTTATATAGAGTTGTCAAAGCGGCTGCCGAGAACGTATTTCCGATGTGGGATTGTTGTCACAATTGTTCTCTTATACGTATACGGTTGGTTAAAGGCGGCAGAAGTCTCCTATTTCTATTTGAGTTTGATGAAGAAATCTTTCCCAAACAACATCTGATTCGGCGGCAGACTTGAATCCCTTGGATACAGCCAATGATGTTGTTGCATATTAAGTGAAAGATGGTTGTAATTTAAATTACGTAAGCCGTGCAACGACACATATTAAATGAATTGGAATTGTTTGAAGTGTTGATGGAAAAGCTAACCAATTTTAGAGTCTTTTAAAACTGGAAAATCATGACTTTGTGATTTACAATTCAATAGCTTTTATATTTTGCGTGATTAAGTCACAGAACAACGAATTTGAAATTTAAAGTTCAATAACCTTATCGTTTCATATGATCAAATATACAAATACAATTACTTCAAGCCTAGTCTTCATAAGTTTAAAGACCTTAATAAGTCTTGAAGCAGGGACATTTGTAGGCATACAAATTTTATTAAAATTAAATCCGTAAAATAATTTGGACTATGTTTTATATTCAAGATATATTAGTTCAAATAAATTTATTGGGCTAATATAATTGGATTAGTTATATAAGTCCAACATATATGGATTAAATAAATAAGTTTTAATCCATTGGGTTAGCCCATTTAATTGGGCTAAAAGTAATGAGCGCGATTCATTAGAGCCAAGATGTAATCTTCCTAGAGGCCCAATTTGGTGCCATGTGTCAAATAACGTGGCATGCCAAGTCAAATGAAAGAGCCAATAGGAAAATGCCACGTGTCAAAATGACAAAGTATGCCAAGTCACATTAAAAGGCCAATGAAACCCTCCTCCCTCCATATGCAAGTGACATGTTCTGGTCAATCAAATGCGGCCTTCAATTTGATTGGTCGAAAAGAGCTTGTTCTTATAATAACTCTTCCCTCCCACAACTATAAATAGGGGTCTTCATAACCCAGAAAAGAGACCAGAAGTTATAACAAGAAGCAAGAAAGAACTCGTGGATCAAACGCTGCAAATTCCTCTACAAGTTTCAAGCTTCAAGCAATCAAGTTCAAGCTCAAGAATGAAGAACAAATCAAGTTCAATCTCAAAAACGAAGAACAAATCAAGTTCAGGCTCAAGAACAAAAACGAATCAAGGTCAAGTTTAAGAAATCAAGCTCAAGCTCAAGAACAAGATCATTGTTCGTAGCAACAACTACATATTCAAGATCAAACTCAATGGCCCTTGAATTTATTTACTATTGAAAAGAAGAATCAGAGGATTAATAGAGATTGTACACTCATATTATTTGAAATAAAATAGTAGGATTGTTGCAATATTTTTCGGTCCTGATTTTATCCTCTCGACGCAGTTTATTGTTTATAAACACCTTCACCAATTTCTCCGTTTAATAATGATTTCTGCTTCACTAGTGGCTATACGTAATTCTAATGGTAAAAACTTACACATGTCGGGTGTTTACACCCATCCAATAAACAAATACCACATGTCACATTATATTACTACAAGAATTAGTCTTTAACCATAGTTAATTACCTTGTAGTTTCTATATCATCTTAAACAATAATATTAAAAATTCTTGATAGAGTCTTGCAAGCTCTGGTTTGCAATGTTAACGGATGACGGCGTTAATCTCTTGATCACTTTCTGTGCGATCACTGGCCATAACTAACACAAAATTTAATTTTTTTTACTAGGGTAACTATCATTATTTAAATAAATATTTTAACTTTAAAAAAAGGTATTAAACATTTTAAACTAAACAAGAAGCATTTAACTTAGCATACTCTCAGTGGAACACATCTAAATTAACAAACAAAAAGAACTTTAAAAAATTGAACTTTGCAGTGCGTAGTTATATTGTTTCAGAATTGATCTGGTTTTACCCCTTTATTGATGGATCTTTTTAATAAGACGAAAATTTAGCATACTCTGCATAATATAATAGGTTAATATAATTTTGTAGTTGTGAATTTTAGGTTATAAATGGAGGGTGTAACTTCAGTTGACTCATTGTTCCTTTATTTCAAGTTGTTCATCGAAGCTAGGCAACTTTGGTGAAGGAGATACTGAAAGTTCTCGTACCATTAAAGGTGCTCCTCTTCATGAAGCAGAACTTCAGAATTAGATCGTAAATAAAAGAACGCCATAAGAAGGCAGAGGAATAAAAGAAACAAGAATCAAGAACTGACGGCAACTCTAATTCTTTTTAACTTATGTTAGTATGAATTAATTCTTTTTATTTTATTTATTTATTTAAAATAAGACTCCTAATATACCTTATATTGTGTTCTATGGTTAACTTAACTATATTAGGTGTAAATACCCGGTGCAGATAATTGCTTACCAATTCTAATTGGGGATCTTTAAGCAACAATGCAGATATATGTAAAAGTTTGTAGTAGATTATTACAAGCATGTTCCTTTTGTCTACTGAAACAAATAACCCAACATCATTGAGACAAAAAGTTTAAGATGTTTGAGTTAATTTCTTGCTTTTACTTTGAAGAAAGAAATACTCGGGAATCGAAATATTAAAATTAGGTAACATAAACGAATTGTGAAAGAAAAAAAATAATTAACATCAACGAAATTTTTTTTTAAAAGTTTTAGCATAAACGAAATGAATGAACTTCAAAAACTTATTGAACTTTCATATTTCAAAAACCTGCATTTTTCTACGTGCTCCCTTTTACACTAAAAAAGGTTTTAAAGAAATGAAAATGCATTGATCCCTCTTTGTATTTTAGGGGGTTGGTCTGGTATGAAAATTTATGGGAAAGTGTATATTACAGCGTTTCTAATTCGTGAATTTATAATGATCGTCGTGTTCTACACGCTGGATTAATTGATGAGTATCTAGAATTTAGCTCCTAAAATTATATATAACAATCCGACCGGTCGTTTTGCTTTCTAGAACTCCGTTCCCCTAAATAAGACTTCACGTACATGCTTTTACTGTTTTATGACTTGCAAGAATGGTTAGTTCGGGAGTTGGAAGGGTTCGGGTAGAAATCGGAAAACTTAGTTCCTTAAGGTTGACTTAAAAGGCCAAGTTTGACTTCGGTCAATATTTTGAGTAAACGACCTCGGAAATCAGGATTTAACAGCTCCAATAGGTTCGTGTGATGATTTCAGACTTGGGCGTATGTTCGGATCGGGTTTTGGATGACCCGGGAGCGTTTCGACGCCTAATAACTTTGGTTCTTGAAGTTCTTTAAAATTTTATTTGGAGCGGGTTTTGGTGATATCGAGTTCCAAACAGAAATTTGAGATCGAAAATAGTTCTGTAATATCATTTTAGATTTGCACGCAAAAATTTCTATCAATCTGAGTAGTCTAAGTATGTTTCGACGCATTTCGAGTGAATAGAAGAACTTGGAGTTCATAAGTTTGAATCAATGGGTTTTGGGGTGCGATTCTTAGTTATAGTGCTGCTTCTGGCATTCCGAGAGTTCGAGCGAGTCCATTTTATGATTCCAGACTTGTGGGTATGTTCGGACGGGGCCCCGGGGGTCCCGAGTGTCAATCGGACGAGGCTCAGACTAAGTTGAGAATTTGGAGCTGCAGTTGATGCACCAGATCTGTCAAAATCGCACCTGCGCTTGGCCAACCGCAGGTGCGATCCAAGTCTCGCAGAAGCGGCCAAGTGAGGTCAGCCCAGGTTCCACAGGTGCGGCCCATCCTCCGCAGAAGGGGGAACCCATCCGCGGAAGCGTCCCCAGCCAGCCCAGTGAATTTCGCAGAAGCAGACCCTTGTCCGCAGAAGCGAGGGAGCAGGTGCGGCCCTATGACCGCAGGTGCGGAAATTGCTGGAGGCAGTGAGGTTCATTTAATACGGAACTTAAGCCATGTTTACTCATTTTCTCTCACTCTATGGGCGATTCATGGAGCTTCTTGAGAGGGATTTTCACCTAGATTTCAGAGATAAATAATTTCTACCTAATGTGAGTTTAATACATAGATTATGGGTAGATTTCAACATGAAAATTAGTAGAAATTAATGGTTTATATGAAAAACCTAGGGTTTAACAAAAATGAGATTTTACCACGAAATTGACCATGAAACTTAGTGAAAATCATATATTTATGTTCCGTAGGTCGTGGGTAACAACTTCCTTCGAAATTTCCAGAATTTGGGCACATGGGCTTGGGGGTGAATTTTAGGAATCTTGAAATTTGGGTTGGGTAATCATTTTAATAGTGGAGATATAAACTTTTGAGCATAGATTAACTAATTTATGTAATGTTTGACTAGTTTCGAGTCATTTGGCATCAAATTTGGAGGTTTGAGCGCATTCTTGAATTGGGAAGTAAGCGTTAAGACGAAGTAAGTCTATTTTGTAACCTTGTAAGAGGGAATTTCCCTCATAGGTGAACTTTATTAGTATGTGTTGTTATATGTGGGGGCTACGTACGCACGAAGTGACGAGAGTCCGTACGTAGCTACTATTCCTGTTTATGTTCGGGTAGTTTTAGGTTTACACCATGCTTTGTGGACACCGTTACTTGATTACGTTTGCTAATTGTGTCAATGGAACTAAGTTGAGGATTATTAAGAGTTTAAAGGCCTCAAGTTGAATTGTCTTTATTTTAAAAAGAATCAAGAAAAGGGTAATGAATTATTGATACATTTATATTTGACCGCGTCGCAAGTATATTCCCTGAGGGGGTAATTTCTTCCACTAATATCATGGGAGCGGGTTGTTCGCCTCAGTAGGTTAATAGATACATCTATGGTTCGCGTCGTTCGACCCTCAGTAGTGCACAGTTTACATTTATGTTATATAGGGCCGAACATCCTCGGCGGAATTTTGTGCGTGATATTAGAACTGAAAGTCCCCTTTTATAATTGGTATAAACCCATTGTCTGAGAGATCATTTGTTTTAAATGACGGAAGTGATTTGGGTTCTTGAATATGTTGAAGAATTGTTCAGTTAGTTCTTGTTCTGAGTTTTATTGTTATCTTTACATATCCTGTTTAATTAGAATTTCATATTATCATATTGTTGTCCCTTAGTAAGTATCGGAGTCGATCCCTCGTCACTACTTCTTCGAGGTTAGACTGGATACACTTACTGGGTATATATTATTTTATGTACTCACTCTACACTTCTGCACTTAACTGTGCAGGATCTGAGGCAGGTGCATCTGGATACATATCTGACGCGCATTCCTGACTTGATTTGAGATTCCACGGTGAGTTGCCCCTTCTGAGCCGTCCAACAGCACCCCAGCGTCTTCCTTTTATTTTGGTTTCTTTCTAATCCTTTTCAGCAGTAGGATAGACATTCTTTTGTATAATCTACTAAGTTACCCATACGCTTGTGACACTAGATTTTGGTATGTATTAGTAGACTTATGGCTTTTGGGTTTTATCCGTTCGATTATGATTATTTCTACTAGTTTCACCTATTAATTTAAATTGGTCTCGTATTAAATCTTCTAAGTTAAGGGAAAATATCACTATACGAAAAAATCATTAAAATGGAAATGTTTTTTAAGTCATTCGTTGTCGGCTTGTCTAGCAACGGTGTTGGACGCCATCATAGCCTAATATGAAATTGGGTCGTGAAAACATGGTATCAGAGCTCTAGGTTCACGTAGGTCTCACAAGTTATGGGCAGGTCTAATAGATTCTTGCGTATCGATACGGAGACGTTCGTACTTATCTTTGAGAGGATATAGGATGTTAGGAAACGACTCTTTATTCATCTCCTATTGTGCAGTTGATGGTATACTAAGTTTCTTCCTCCTATTCTCTCACAGATGGTGAGGACGCGCGCAACAGACATTCCAGACCCGGGAGGAGTTGCTCCCCCCGTTGCTAGAGGCAGAGGTCGGGGGAGGGCACCGGACCGAGGTAGGGGATGAGGGCGTCCTCGAGCTGCCCCAGTAGCACCACCAGCAGATCCAATGGAGGATCCCATCATTGAGGAGAAGGGCGAGGTCCTTGCCACAGAGCCATCCCCGGTAGATTTCATGTTGGCATCGGAATTTCAGTAGGTCATGGGCCGTATGATGCGGTTCATGGACACCATGACTCAGGCTGGTTTATTTCCAGCGACACAACCACATCTCAGGCAAGAGGGGGAGCACAGACCCCTACTACTCAGGCTCCTGGGCGCGCAGCTGTAGTATATCAGATTTCGGGTACACTAATCGTGGGCGGAGCCCAGCCAGTTGTTGCAACTGCACCGAAGCCTAGATCCGCTACGGACGGTGATCCGCAGAAGATACTGGACAGATGGACTAGACTACACCCTCCTATCTTTGGGGGAGAGCGGCATGTGGATCCTCAAGACTTCATTCACATGTGTAGGGACAGACTACACAGCATAAGGATATTGGAGTCGCATGGGGTGGATTTCACTACTTTCAAGCTGGAGGGTAGGGCCCGTAGGTGGTGGTAGTCTTATCTTCTTGGCAGATCAGCGTATTCTCCTCCCATAACTTAGGACCAGTTTATACAGCTTTTCTTGGACAGGTATATTCCACTCTCTCAGAGGGAAAAGTTGTGAGGTTAATTCGAGCAGCTCGAGCAGGGTCAGATGTTAGTGACCAATTATGGCGATATTTTCTGATTTGTCTCACCATGCACTTACGATACTTCCTACCGACGCAGAGAGAGTGCAGAGATTTGTTGCAGGGTTTCACCCTACTGTTCGTGCTAGTATGGCCCGGGAGTTTGAGATGGGCACTGGTTATCAGCTAGTAGTGGAGATTGCTCGGAGGATTGAGGGATACCGCCAGAGGGGTAGAGATCAGATGCAGCACGACAAGAGGACCCGTTTCTCTAGAGAGTTTAGAGGTGCCCCGGCCAGGGGCAGATGTCACTTTGGGATGGGTAAGTCTAGCAGGACCACATATCCAGCACCACCACCTCCTCGTGGTGCTCCAGCGCGACCCTATTGCAGTTCCATGCCAGAGAGTTCATATCGCCCACCGGCCGTCCAGGGTTCTTCTAGTGGGTATTCGGGCCTTCAGGGTTAGGCTTCGGGGCAGCAATCTATGGTACCGAGAGGTTGTTACGAGTGTGGAGATCCGGGTCACATGAAAAGATTTTGTTTCGGGGCAAGGAAGTACAGCAGGGTCATCAGCCCATGAATGCAGCACCAGTCGTCCGACCGCCCAGAGGTGGGGGACAGGCAGGTAGGGGCCGTCCTAGAGGTGGAGGCAAGGCAGGGAAAGGTCAGCCAGATATTGTTCAGTCAGGTGGAGGCTAGCTAGCCGAAGCTCCAGCTAGATTCTGTGCTTTTCCGTCCAGACCAGATGCAGTGGCCTCAGATGTCGTGATCACATGTATTATTTCTGTCTGCGGAAGAGATGCTTCGGTATTATTTTATACAGGGTCTACCTATTCATATGTATCATATCTGTTTTCTCATTTTCTAGATATTCCTCGTGAGTCCTTGGGTACTCATGTTTATGTGTCCACTCCTGTGGGCGATTATGTGGTTGTGGATCGGATCTATCAGTTCTGTGTGGTCACATCCTATGGTTAAGAGACTAGAGCGGACCTTCTGTTACTTGATATGACCGACTTTGAGGTCATCCTAGGCATGGATTGGTTATCTCAATATCACTCCATCCTTGATTGTCATGCCAAGACTGTTACCTTAGCAATGCCAGAGTTGCCTAGATTAGGGTGGAAGGGTTCGTCTGTCAGTACATCCAGTCGGGTTATCTTTTTTCTGAAGGCTCGACATATGGTCGAGAAGGGTTGTTTGGCTTATCTAGCCTGTGTTCGGGATACTACCCAGAGTCTCCGACGATTGATTCAGTGCCACTAGTCTGGGAGTTCGCCGATGTGTTTCCTTCTGACCTTCCAGGCATGCCGTCATATTGTAATATTGATTTATGCATTGGCTTGGCTCCAGGAACTCAACCTATATCTATCCCACCGCATCGTATGACTCTAAAAGAATTGAAGGAGTTGAAGGAACAACTTGAGGAGTTACTAGCAAAGGGGTTCATCAGGCCGAGTGTATCACCTTGGGGTGCACCAGTATCATTTGTGAAGAAGAAGGATGGGACTATGCGAATGTGCATTGATTACCACTAGTTGAACAAAGTCACCAACAAGTACCCATTGCCAAGTATTGATGATTTTTTTTTACCAGTTGCAGGTCTAGGGTGTTTTCTAAGATTGACTTGAGATTGGGTACCATCAGTTGAAGATATGGCCATTATGAGTTTCTAGTGATGTCTTTCGGCTTGACTAATGCCCCAGCAGTATTTATGAAATTTGATGAACAGAGTGTTCAGGCCTTATATTGATTCGTTCATCATTGTCTTCATTGATGACATCTTGATCTACTCTCATAGCCTAGGGGAGCACGAGTAGCATTTGAGAGTAGTGCTCCAAACTTTGCGGGAACAGAAATTGTATGCTAAGTTCTCCAAGTGTGAGTTTTGGTTAGATTCTGTGGCATTCTTGGGACATGTTGTATCAGGGGAGGGTAATAAGGTGGATCCCAAGAAGATTGAGGCGGTTCAGAGTTGGCCTCGTCCTACTTCACCAATTGAGATCAGGAGTTTCTTAGGGTTAGAAGGTTATTACCGCCGGTTTGTGGAGGATTTTTCATCCATTGCATCACAAAGAGTGCTTAGTTTTGTTGGTCCGATGATTGTGAGGCGAGCTTTCAGAAGCTCAAGACAGCTTTGACCACAGCACCAGTCCTTGTGTTGCCTTCCGGTTCAGGGACGTATGTGGTGTATTGAGACGCTTCACGCATTTGGTTGGGTTGTGTATTGATGCAGGAGGGGTGAGTTATTGTATATGTTTCACGTCAGCTGAATCCCCATGAGAAGAATTATCTTGTGCACGATTTGGAGTTGGCCACGATTGTTCATGCTCTTAAGATTTGGAGGCATTATTTATATGGGGTGTCTTGTGATGTCTACACTGATCACCGTAGTTTACAGCACTTGTTCAAGCAAAGGGATCTCAATCTTAGGAACCACAGATAGCTTGAGTTACTGAAGGACTGTGACATCTCTATTCTTTATCATCCGGGCAAGGCAAATGTAGTCACAGATGCCTTGAGCAAGAAGGCAGAGAGTATGGGTAGCTTGGAATTCATTTCAGTAGAGAGGAGGCCACTAGCTTGGGACATTCAAACCTTGGCTAACAGACTTGTGAGGTTGGACATTTTATAGCCTAGCCGAGTTCTTCCATGTGTTGTTGCTCAGTCTTCATTATTAGGGAAGATCAAGGCCCGACAGTTTGATGATCCGCACTTGGCAATTCTTAGAGAGACGGTACTACAGGGTGGTGCCAAGGAGGTTTCTATTGGCGAGGATGATATCCTGCAACACCAGGGTCGTCTATGTGTTCCTAATGTCGATGTCCTGAGGGAGAGGATTCTAGAAGAGGCACATAGTTCTCGGTACTCCATTCATCCAGGTACTACGAAGATGTATCGGGACCTGATGTAGCATTATTTGTGGCGGCAGATGAAGAAATACATAGTCAAGTATGTAGCTAGATGCCTAAATTGCCAGCAGGCTAAGTATGAGCACCAGAGACCAAGAGGCCTACTCCAGCAGATGACTATACCTGACTGGAAGTGGGAGCGCATTACTATAGACTTCGTAGTTGGGTTGTCGCGGACTTTGCGGAAGTTCGATGCAGTTTGGGTCATTGTTGACAGGTTGACCAAGTCGGCACACTTCATTCCAGTTGCCACCACTTATACTTCAGAGAGGTTGGCCTAGATTTATATTCGGGAGATAGTCCGGTTGCATGGTGCGCCTATTTCCATCATATCAGATAGAGGCCCTCAGTTCACTTCGCATTTTTAGAGAGCCATACAGGGTGAGTTGGGTACCCGTATAGAGCTCAGCACTGCGTTTCATCCTCAGACCGACGGGCAGTCGAAGCGGACAATTCAGATCTTGGAGGACATGCTCACGAAATGTGTGATTGACTTTGGGGGCAGTGGGATCAGTTCTTGCCTTTGGCCGAGTTTGCTTACAACAACAGTGATCAGTCCAGCATCGAGATGGGTCCATTTGAGGCTTTATATGGTCGGGGGTTTCGTTCTTCCATCGGTTGGTTTGATCCCGGTGAGGCTAAGTTATATGGTAATGATTTGGTGAAGGATTTCTTGGAAAAGGTAAAGTTGATTCAGGAGCGACTTCGCATAGCACAGTCGAGACAGAAGAGTTACGCGGATCAGAAGGCGCGTGACGTGTCATTTATGGTGGGCGAGAAGGTTCTCTTGAAGGTCTCGCCGATGAAGGGTATTATGAGATTCGGGAAGAAGGGAAAGCTGAACCCCAGGTTTAGAGGCCCATTCGAGGTGTTGAAGCGAGTTGGGTAGGTTGCTTATGAGCTTGCTTTACCTCCCAGCCTATCAGGGGTTCATCCGATTTTTCATGTGTCTATGCTCTGGAGGTATCACGTCGACCTGTCACATGTGTTAAACTTCAGCACTATTCAGCTAGATGAGAGCTTGGGTTACGAGGAGGAGCCAGTTGCTATTGTTGCTAGGCAGGATCCCCAATTGAGGTCCAAGAGTATTTCTGTGGTGAAGGTCCAGTGGAGGGGCCAACCAATTGAGGAGGCAACCTGGAAGTCTGAGGAGGACATGCAGAGAAGATATCCACACTTATTCAGCACTTTAGGTATGATTCTAAGCTCGTTCGAGGGCGAACGTTTGTTTAAGAGGTGGAGAATGTAACAACTTGACCGGTCGTTTTACTTTCTAGAACCTCGTTCCCCTACATAAGACTTTACATACATGTCTTTACTATTTTATGACTTGCGGTGATGGTTAGTTTGGGATTTGGAAGGGTTTGGGTTGAAATCGGAACACTTGGTTCCTTAAGGTTGGCTTAAAAGGCCAAGTTTGACTTCAATCAACATTTTGAGTAAATGACCTCGGAATCGGGATTTGATGGTTCCAATAGGTTTGTATGATGATTTCAAACTTGGGCGTATGTTCGGATCGGGTTTTGGATGACCTAGGAGCGTTTCAACACCTAATATCAAAAGTGGTTCTTGAAGTTCTTTAAAATTTGGTTTGGAGCGGGTTTTCGTGATATCGAGGTCCAAACGGAAATTCGAGATCGAGAATAATTTTGTATTGTCATTATAGACTTGTACGCAAAATTTGGTATAAATCCGAGTAGTCTAAGTACATTTCGGCGCATTTCGAGTGAATAAAAGAACTTAAAGTTCATAAGTTTGAATCAATGGGTTTTGGGGTGCGATTCTTAGTCATAGTGTTGTTTCAGGCGTTCTGAGAGTTCGAGCGAGTCCGTTTTATGGTTCTAGACTTATGGGTATGTTCAGGTGGGGTCTCGAGGGCCCAGAGTGTCAATCGGACGAGGCTCGGACAAAGTTGAGAATTTGGAGCAACAGTTGATGCACCAGATCTGTAAAAACCGCAGGCTAGCCGCAGGTGCGAGCCAAGTCTCGCAAAAGCGGCCAAGGGAGGCAGCCCAAGTTCCGCAGGTGCGGCCCATCCTCTGTAGAACCAGGACCGCAGAAGCGACCCCAGCCGGCCCAGTGAATTTCGTAGAAGCGGACACTTGTCCGCAGAAGCGAGGGTGCAGGTGCGGCTTATGACCGCAGGTGCAAAAATTGCTGGAGGCAGTGAGGTTCATTTAATACGGGACTTAAGCCATTTTTACTCATTTTCTCTCAATCTTTGGGAAATTCTTGGAGCTTCTTGAGAGGGATTTTTACCTAGCTTTGGAGGTAAGTAATTTTCACTTAATGTGAGTTTAATACATAGATTATGGGTAGATTTCAACATGAAAATTTGTAGAAAATATGGGTTTAGATGAAAAACCTAGGGTTTAACAAAAATGAGATTTTACCATGAAATTGACCATGAAACTTAGTGAAAATCATATATTTATGTTCCTTAGGTCGTGGGTAACAACTTCCTTCAAAAAATTTCGTAATCCGGGCACGTGGGCTCGGAGTGACTTTTAGGAATTTTACAATTTGGGTTGGGTAATCATTTTAATAGTGGAGATATGACCATTATGAGTTTCTAGTGATGTCTTTCAGCTTGACTAATGCCCCAGCAGCATTTATGAAATTTTAATAGATATCACTAGAAACTCATAATGGCCATATCATTTTAATAGTGGAGATATGTAGCTACTATTCGTGTTTATGTCTGGATAATTTTAGGTTTACACCATACTTTGTGGACACCGTTACTTGATTATGTTTGCTAATTGTGTCAATGGAACGAAGTTGAGGATTGTTAAGAGTTTAAAGGTCTCAAGTTGAATTGCCTTTATTTTAAAAAGAATCAAGAAAAGAGTTATGAACTATTGATAAATTTATATTTGACTGCGTCGCAAGTATATTCAGTGAGCGGGGTAATTCCTTCCACTACTCTCATGGGAGCGGGTCGTTCGCCTCAGTAGTTCAATAGATGCATCTATGGTTCGCGTCGTTCGACCCTTGGCAGTGCATATTTTACATTTATGTTGGATCGGACCGAACATCCTCGACGGAATTTTGTGCGTGATATTAGAATTGAAAGTCCCCTTTTATAATTGGTATAAATCCATTGTCTGAGATATCATTTGTTTTAAATGAAAGAAGTGATTTGGGTTCTTGAATATGTTGAAGAATTGTTTAGTCAGTTCTTGTTCTGAATTTTATTGTTATCTCTACATATCCTGTTTAATTATAATTTCATATTATCATATTGTTGCCCTTAGTAAGTGTTGGAGTCGACCCCTCGTCACTACTTCTTCGAGGTTAGACTGGATACTTACTGGGTACATATTATTTTATGTACTCACTCTACACTTTTGCGCTTAACTGTGCAGGATCTGAGGGAGGTATATATGGATACGCATCTAGCACGCATCCCTGACTTGATTTGAGATTCCACGGTGAGCTGCCCCTTCTGAGTCGTCCAGCAGCACCCCGGAGTCTTCCTTTTGTTTTGGTTTCTGTCTAATCCTATTCAGGCAGTAGGATAGACATTCTTTTGTATAATCTACTAAGTTGCCCATACACTTGTTACACTATATTTTGGCATGTATTAGTAGACTTATGGCTTTTGGGTTTTATCCGTCCGATTATGATTATTCCTACTAGTTTTATCTATTAATTTAAATCGGTCTCGTATTAAATCTTCTAAGTTAAGGGAAAATATCACTATACGAAAAAATCAGTGAAAATGAAAATGGTATTAAGTCATCCGTTGTCGGCTTGTCTAGCAACAGTGTTGAACGCTATTACGACCTAATATGAAATTGGGATGTGACATTATGGGATTGTCAAATCTTCTAGGAGTAAATATATAAAGAAAATCTATTATTTTAACTTTGGTTAAGACCTTAGTAATTAAATCTAGACTATTGATATAAGGATAAGATATATATTATCTATTCGAATAAGAACTTGGAGAAATGAAAACAATAAGAAATGGAGGGAGTTGAATCCCCATGCTATTAGTAATTTCATCTTCTTATAATATAGCTAATATGACTATTTTAGCATAAGTTAGTTTTTGAAATTAATTAATATTTATTTCAAATATAAAATAAAATAATTTATATTTTATTCCGAGGATATTATTTCAGCTTATCCTGCCAACCAAACGACCCCTTAGAGGTACAAACGAAGGGAGAAAAGAAACATATTTATACAATTTCCATAGTAGGAAGATGCCTTTTGTGAAGAACAATATTGAAAGGGGAACAAAGCATAAATTGAGCAAAACGTGTCAAACCTTAGCCTATAATAAAATGACACCCATTTCTCCAACAAGAATTTCCCCTGGCCATATGGCATACATGCAATAACAGAATCTGTACCTCTTCTTTGTTGTCACTCTAAAATATCACACAACCATATAGTTCCAAACGTTGTTTCACTATAAACATATTGCCTTTCTCCAATTTCCCTCACTTTCTCCCCCAAAAAGAAAGAAAAGAAAATTGCCATCATGGCTAGGGTTTCCTGTATTTTTCTTGTTATGATTTTGATGGTTATTGGTTTGAAGATGACGGTGGCTCAGGACGTGGGATCGGAGGACAACATTGCACCTTCACCGACGTTGGTGCCCGGCGATGGTTTTGCTCCGGCGATCTCTGTTGGATTGTTCTTTACCTGCTATGTAATTAATTTCCTTATTAATATGCATTGAGCTTTACTATGGTGTATGGTGCTTCTAAAGTCACCTAATATGATTTTACTCTTAACACTTTTACTTATTAGTATTATGCATTTGCATGTTGCAACTTTAATTTTTCTTGTGTACTTGTAATTACTGTTTTCTTCATGTTTTTCTCACTTCTTTTTTAATTTAAGTAAAGACGAAATAGTTTTCTCTAAGTCACGTCTATATTTCTTCTTTCTTCGTCTAACACGAAATGGAGCAACATGTTCTTATATGTAACTCAATTTGGAATTAAAGTAGTTGTTGTTATACGGATGGAAATGTGAATTGTTATCTTTCAAGCCTCGTGTGAACACAGCATTAAATGTATATAGGAAGTGAAGCCTTAATTTTATTTGGAAAGATGAGGGGCCTTAACTTATGGAATCAATGAAAGCCTAGAAAAATTATGAAGAGCAGCATTTCCTTGTACAGATGAAATTCTGAATGTACTATAAGATCACCGGTCAAAAAGAAGAAATGAGAGAAAAATGAGACGTGATGAGGCAGAATATTTGTCCTTTTCCGCTCCCAAAAAGAAATGTTTGAAAAGAAAATACATATATATATATAGAGAGAGAGAGCGACATGAATATTGCGGATTGATAGTAATTGATATTTACTAGTTTGAGAATGATCTCAACTGGTTTCAATTACATTTTTTCTAATTTCCAAAGCTTTAGCTAATCGTCATTTGGTTTTTTTAATTTGTTTTGATTCGGTTTGTTATCCAATTTTTTCTAATTCGTAATTTGTGTTGGCAGATGTTCTTTATTGGACTAAGCCAAGACTAGAGTAAATAGCCTTTTTATTTCAGAAACTAGACTCTGTTTATTTTCTTCAAGTAAATAATGAAAGGTAAAGATATTTAAAGTGACAGATATCGAAGAATAAAAAGTACAAAAAAGATTGTTAACAGGTTTGACAAGATTTGAATAGAAGAAAATAGGAAGTTTGCCACGAAATGAGAAGAATGGGGAACGAAAATTAGAAACTTGATTGCCAAATGATACAATTCTCATGTGAGCGAGTTCTTGCCGCAAGTGCTGCATGACCCCAAAAAAACAAATTTTGAAGTCGCAGGAATGCCGATGGCAAACAGTGGAATGGATGATATGATGAGCAACCCAAACCCACACCTCGAATCAACAGCTTGTTTGGATGGCTGTTACTCGTTGTATCATATTGTATTGTTATCCCAAAATAATATTTGTTTTGATTGTTTCACTAAAATTAGTTGTATTGTATTGTTAAATTTATTGTTCCGGAATAACGAAAAGTCCCATTTTTTGAAACAACCGATTTGGTGTGGTTGGATTGTTTCCTATTTTTTTTTTTTCAATTATGCTCTAACTTATTACTCTATTATTCTATTTTATCTTTCACCATTTTTTTTATTTTAACTCCAATCTCCCACCTATAACCTACTTTATTTTCGTCCTTTTTTCCCAAACTACTGCCGCTTCCAACGTAAAGTTGTTAATTTTGCTCCACTAATTTTGTTAGAATTTGCATGAATTTAATTGCTTAATCTATTTGTAAGACATATTTGGTGATAAATTAGTAGAAACGGATTTTCTTAAATTATTTTATGTGTAATTCTTGCTAAATTTAATATTTAAACAATCGAGGGTATATTAGTAAACTTATCGGTTACAGTACAGTACCATACAATCAAACCAAACAGCAAAATGTTACTTAACAATAACAAACAATACAATCTATCAAAACGTGCTTTTATAAAACGATACGATACAATACAATACATTATAAAACGATACAATACAATACAATACGATACAATACATTATAAAACAATTGATAACAATCATCCAAACAAGTTGTAGCTCAACCTAAGAACATTAGAGAAACAACAACAAATCCAGTGAATTTCTGCGAGGTGGATTTGGATAAGATATACGCAACCTTACCCCTACCCTAGAACGGGCAGAGAGGCGGGAGAAAGTGGAAGCAAATCATAGATCATCAAAGAAAACAGAGCAAATCGTGCTCCTTTCAGCCACTTCTCATTCAAGTTCACTATCCATTATAACAGCGCAGATATCTGTAATTGAACTCAGAATGTATGATTGAATCACTGCACTTGAGGTAGCTAAAGAAGGAACTAGCATAAAACAGAATAGGAAAACACGACACATTAAATGAATGATGAATTCTTGCAGTGTAACACTATAACTGCCATCCCCTTTTTTAGGGATAGAGGATAAACAGAAGTGTAGATTGAATAACAAGTGATTTTCACAACCTCCATGGGCAAACTAAGTTTACAACAAACTAACATTAATTTACAGGATAACGAATGCACCTAGTAAGTTTAAAATAAGGTCAAAATTTTCAGAGTCCAACTAGTGCAGTAGAAGAATACAAACAACCTTTAAGAGCCTTGTCTCCTTCGTTTTATTCTTTCTAGAGCGCCAAGATGGCCATCACTATCTTTATTCTTGGCAGCAGAGTCGTCCTCTGCTTCATCGCCTTCTTCCCTCTTACGGATTAAACCTCCAAATACCGCAGCAGGGACATCCTTCTGCGCAATCTCAACCTTCTCTTCCTCTTCCGAATCACTTTCCTCAGGTAGCTCAATATCCTCATTGTTTGTTGTCACTTTCTGTCCATTTGACTCAACTACTCCTGCACTTACAAATCCAACTACCCGACTCTGTTCTTTGCCCTTTGTTTCATCTTCTGGGGGCACTAACTGCCTCTCAAGAGCTGCCATCTCATCATCAGCAACACCAGCTTTTTTCAACACATCCTTTGCTTCCTCAAGGGTCTGCATCTGATCCTTTTGCATGAGATACTCGGGTAGGATAAAATGTGTCTGCAGGTAAAAAAAAGCATTTCAGTATGGTCCATCAACAGAATACAATAAATGCAGAAACAAGAGAATATGATCACATCAAACTCTTTCAAAGAATATTATACCAGGTCCATGACCGTTCATATACACCACCTACTTAAAAATTATCGGTACGACGAAGAGGTCACAAATGTGCAACCAGCGGGAGGCGATAGAAAGGAGTCCCCTACAATCGTGGTTTTGCTCTAAGGATATGCCTTAAACCCATATCATATTAGAACTCCATGATGCATGCTATAATTATACCCACAAAAAATGATGCATGCTATTTGCATATGAGTTTGTGTTATTGACAAAACTAGCAAGGATGTCAGCCAAAAACTAGAACTATACAGAAACTGAGTAAGCTAGTATTCTAGTTCTAGAAAGAAAGGGTTAGTTGAAGTAGGACGAGTAGAGGAACTGCAAATTGGATGAAAGCGAGTCAGTATGCTAATTCTCATCCGCAAATAAGCCCTTCCTGCTGGTTCTTTTCTCGAGAAATGAAGAATTGGAGAGGGGAAATCTTGATAGAAGTTGAAAAAGCAAACGACAAGTCGAAGGCAATAGAATATGAAAATGTATTTATTTTTCATATTTCTAAGATAAGATTAAACAAAAGGATTTGCAAATAAAAGTGCTAATGCTACAACCACAAGATTTGCTTGATCTGGTATCAAACGGGAACTGCGAGCAAATAGAACACCTTTCAAGAGTATCAATACCGTCAC
>MDKI01109226.1:0-21320 GCA_005239505.1 Nicotiana paniculata | reverse complement strand
TTTGTAACTCTAGAATAACACTTATACAAGATTTACAAGAAAATTGCCTTACATAAAAAAAAATAGCCCGGACCCGTTTAGGCCCGCTTGGCCCCCGGGCTCGGCCCTCTTAGCCCGGGCCCATGTGGGCTTAGGCCCGTAGGGGGCCGGTTCCACACATATGGCCCGTTTAGCCCGGGCCCGCATAGCCCGTTTGGCCCGGGCCCGGCCCGTTAGCCACCCCTAGTTCCTTGTCCCCTTCTCCATTTCTAAAAAACTTCCAAGCTTCTTCAATCTCCACGCCAGGCGTTGCTGCCCCATTTCCATGCAATCTTCATCTATCTCTTCTAAAAGTTCAGATACTTTCATTCCTATCTCCCTTTTCTAATTCAGTCAACACAAAAGGTTAATAATCTTTTAGAGATCTCTAAGGGAGAATCACTGAGGCAGAGATTTGATTTCAAAGGGACACTTTTGACTCAAGAACTCAATCCAAAATTCTTAATTTCCCGCTCAAGAGTAAACCCTAACTTTTGTACTATAAATACTTTCTTATCGGACCATTTTGAGGGGACCTTCAGCAGCCTCCATCACACAAATTGTACCTTTGACGAATACTATCATTTTCTCGTTGTTGATATCATCTCTCAAAAACTCTAAGAATTTCTTTTGAAACTTTTGCTATCTGTCTCGGCGTACTTTGGCCGTAACAGAATACTCATACTCGTTCGACTCAAAGTCGGATCTGTTTGTGACATTATAGAGTAGATTCGAGATCGACGTCCCAAGTTTACTGCCCCACAAAAGGTAAAATCCTACCTTATTCTGACCTTTCTCTTAGTTTCCGCTTGAAAACTCTGTGTTTACTTGGCAAATAAAATGTTTGTTATGTTTTACGATTAAACCGTGTTGTTAGTTTACAGTGTTTGAGTTAATAGCAACCTTGTACTTGGATAAGTTTTAATATAAATATTGTATTAGAAATCATAATTTAGGAACTTCCTTAATCATGTGGAGATCCGTCTCAAAATGCTTTTTTTGTTTTATTATAGTCTAGAAATCAATCATGGTGCTCCTTTAAAGACTTTGCCCTTAAATACCTTTGCAATTCTGGATATAATAATAAGTTGTATTAGAAGCCATGACTCAAATTCCTCTTTTCATTTTTTGATGTCACAGACATGAGAAAATAATTTGGTTTAAATTGTTTGAATTATTTTGTATTTTATACTAAATATTTGTCTCTCTTCTTGTAAATAAATATTTTAAAATATGAACCTTTATACTTCATATTCCCGTTCGACTATAGGTACTGATTGATATTTCGGAAAGAAATCATGTTCTAGGTTTTCACAAAATAATTGAAGTATAATTTAAAATATGTTTGACAGAGTAGACATCATGCCTATATTATAGTATGATGCTATAAACCATCTATACTATACTATAGTATGTATTAAGCCTTTTTTTTCTTTTGAGTTTTATAAAACCGGTGTCCTTGATTAATCTAGACCTTCACTTAACCAAAATGATCCATGATGTTGTATATTATTGTTTTAGCACGCCATTAACAAGAGACTTCTCTTTTACCAATTCTAAAATTGAGCAGCTGATACATTTTGAACAAAAATCTATTTGAAAAATTGATGCTTACATACGCTTTTCTTTAATCCAGTGTCTTTCTCGTTAAAATTTTAGAAAAAAAAAAGGTTTCAGTTTGTGGGTTCGATTGATTGTAGGAATTGGCATGTTATTGATATATAAAATTTAACTGCAACTCATTTTCAGAATGTACCCAATGTTTTTACATATTCTTCATTTTGTGTATAGTCCTTGTACCTCCTGTCCCTTTTAGCTACACAGTAACTATGTAATCTCAGGAATCTCTAACCTGCTATTATCTGTGCACTTGTTAATATATTTTAAATACGGGCTGATTTTGGTTACGACTACAGCGTTCTGCAGACATGAAACATTTCTTTGTCTAAATCCTTGAACAGCACTTTAATAAGCCCATATTCGTTTCCATCTTCATTTCATTGTTACCACAGACTTGATAAATAATTAGCGAGTAACCTGAGAGATTGTTCCTAGTATAACATGAGCATGTATTTGTTTTAGTATTAAAGTTTGCAAGTTGTATGTTCTTTCTTTTTTATTTCATTTTTCTTCGTTATTTGTATATCACTTTAAGATTTAGATCTTTCTCTAACTCCTTTATTTCCTTTTCTTCTTCTTTGCACGACATACGGGAGCACTTTTGAGTCTTGCTTTGAGACTCGATGCCGCTGTTAGATTGAGAATCTGCATCTACGTCTTCCTCCAGTCTTCATGCCTCTCTCTCTCGCCCTCTCGAGATGCATCCGAACATAAACTAAAGAAAAGCGAGAGGAAGTCGCGAATACTTTCCTATTCATCGTGATACTAGTTTTGGTCTTATTTTACTATGCTTCATGTATCTTTGACATATTAATTTGTTATTTTATTTGCTACTGGTTTTGTAACGACCTGGTCGGTCGTTTTGAGGGTTAGCGCCCCGATCCCCTAATAACTGCTTCTCTCATGTCTTAATATGTTAATGGAATGTGTCGGAGCGTTGACTAATGAAAATTGGAGCGATTTTGGACATTTAGTCCTTTAAGGTGAGTTTTTACCTTAGAAATCGGACTGTAGTGGGAGCTGTGTTAAGACGGATCCGGAATGGAATTTCGTCGACTCCGTTAGTTTCGTTGAGTGATTTCGGGGTTGGGAGCGTCTTCGGAATGTGTTTTCGAGGTCGAATGTAGATTTAGGCTTGAATTGGCGGAAGTTAGAATTTCGGCAATTTCGGCCGATAGGTGAGATTTTGATATCAGACTTGGAATGGAATTCCAAAAGCGACAGCAGGTCTGGAATGTCATTATGACCTGTGTGCAAAATTTGAGGTCATTCGGACGAGTTTAGATGTGTTTCGGCGTCTAAGGTGAATTCTTGAAAATTCTTAAGTTCATAGGCTTGAATCTATGCAAAATGACAATTTTGATGTTATGGGACGTGTTTTTAAGGCCCGACCAAGTTTGAATAAGGTATTTAGATCCGTTGGTAAGTTTGGTTGAGGTCCCGGAGGCCTCGGGGTTGTTTCGGATGCTTAACGGGGAGTTTGGAACTCCTTTAGACTGCTGAACCTGTTCTCCCTTCTGGTGTTTCGTACCTCCGAGGGGCCTTTCCGCAGATGCGAGCTCGCAGGAGCGGAGCCCCTATCGCAGGTGCGATGTTTTGTGTAGCCTAGCCAGGGGTCGCAGGTGCGACCTGGGTCCCGCAGGTGCGACCAACCTATCGCAGGTGCGGCCCCAAGCAATTTAAGTGAATTCCGCACCTGCGATGCTTTTTCCGCAGGTGCGACACCGCAGGTGCAGTAAAAGGGACCGCATGTGCGAGATCCCTGTGTGTTATTTTCAAAATTCGAGGGTTTGAAATTCATAAGTCTAAAATCTTTTGAGAGCTCGGGAATTGGCGATTTTCAGTGGGTTTTGAAGAGAAGGATCATAGGTAACGTTTTCTAATCCTAATTCATTATTAGACCATTAATTCCCGTTGTTTTCCTTAGTTTAGTTATCAAAAATGGGGGGAAAACCACGGAAACCTTATGAAACTCCCCCAACCGAAAATCTGAGGATTTAGGGATGATTTGACATCGGATTTTGATGATTCTTGCTGAAGTGAGTTCGTGAGTGAATGGGTGTCCGGAAAATATAATTTTTACCCGATTTCGAGACGTGGGCCCAAGGGGCGTTTTGGTCAAAATTCCTAATTTCGCGTATCAGCTTCCAATTAATTAGTTATTTTGATTTCTTGAAATGATATTTACATTATGCAATCGAATTAAATAGATTTGGGCCACCTGGAGTTGGATATTTGTGGCAAGAGCGTGATTATTGGTTGATTAGCACAGTTGAGGTAAGTGGCTTGCCTACTCTGTGTTGAGGAAATTCCCTTAGGCATTTAAAACTGGTTTTATGATAAAAACCCCGTGTACGTGAGGTGACGAGCGCGTGCATGGGATATTTTTACTAAACTTACGTCGTTCTTTCTATGACATGCCTCATTTCCGATCCTATTATTACTGTTGTATGTTTGAATTGCGTAACAAATTTAAGATCTTATCATTATAGCCGATTTTACTCGATTTTCCACTCGTTACTATCATTTGAAACTGGTTTACATATTTTAACCCATAGTTTCCAATTGTTTTCCCAAAAACCTTTGAATTACGTTATATCTGATATACATCTCGCATTACATATTTACATTGGGACTGCGGGCTGAGACCTGAGACTTTCTCTTGCATTGCATTGCATATGTACATTGGGACTGTGGGCCGAGACCTGAGACTTTCCCCTGCATTGCATTGCATATTTACATTGGGACTGCGGGCTGAGATCTGAGACTTTCCCCTGCATTGCATCGCATATTTACATTGGGACTGCGGGTCGAGACCTGAGACTTTCCCTTGCATTGCATTGCATATGTACATTGGAACTGTGGGCCGAGACCTGAGACTTTCCCCTGTACTGCATTGCACGACTATCTACTGATTTATATGCTGAGCGGAACTGAGATTTATTGCTTCATTCTTTCCGGTTTACTTTACCTTCCGTTAATTATTACTGCATTACTTAACTGTTAATTATATCTGCTTATGTTTGCAACTCAATAGAGCCGTAGCCTGACCTTGTCACTACTTGACTGGGGTTAGGCTTTACACTTACCGGGTACCAAATGTGGAGTACTCACGCCCTTCTGCGCATGTTTTTCCCATGTGCAGATCTAGGTACCAACGCACCGTTCCGAAGTCAGTAGAGTAGCAGATCTTAGGGAGACTTTGAGGTATTTCTGCAGCGTCCGCAGAGCTTCCGAGTCCCCCTCCTATCTTAGCATAGTTATAGTTCGTATATGAGACTATACTTTCATTTCCAGTTTTGTTGTATATTGAACCATAGAGTTTAGCTTCTGATGTTGTAGATATTCCGAGTCTGGGGCGAAGTAAGCTGTAAATGCCGAGCGGCATTGAGCATTAGTATTACCTTACTTTATTTTCCTCTGTTTTGCCTCGTGTACTCTTAATTTACTTGAATGATTAGGCTTACCTAGTCGTCTAGGCTAGGTGTCGTCATGAACCCGTTCTGAGGGAAAATGAGATCGTGACAAGTTGGTATTAGAGCGTCTAGGTTCGTAGGAGTCACAATATCACAAGCCGGTTTATTAGAGTCTCTCGGATCAGTGCGGAAACGTCCGTACTTATCTTCGGGAGGCTATGTAACTGTTAAGAACAATCATACTTCTTGGAATCCCTTCTCGTGCTGGTAACTGTTCTTTAAATTCTTAAACTCTATTCTATTCTTGCTTACAGGTGGTTCGTACTCGCGCCAGACGTACTGACGATCAAGCACCCGAGCCCCCAGCCAGAGCCACTAGAGGCAGAGTTTGAGGTAGAGGACGAGCACGCGGCGCAGCCCGAGCACAGGCTAGAGCAGAGGCAGAGCATCCCCCAGCAGCCACAGTTGGAGGGGCACCGGAGGTTCCTACTATTACTCCAGCCCTCCAGGAGACTTTGGCCCAGTTCTGAGTGCTTTCAGTACTCTGTCTCAGGCGGGACTACTTCCGATAACCCCAGCTACATCCCAGGTCGGGGGAGGGACACAGACTCCCGCAGCTCGTACTCTTGAGCAGAGGGTTCATATGGGGCAGGTTCCAGAGTATATCCTCATGCCTCCTGCAGCTCCAGTTCAGCCTGAGGCCAGAGCAGCTGTATTTGAGTCTGAGCAGCTCCGTCTTGAGAGGTACAAGAAGTACCACCCACCTGATTTCAGCGGATTGACTTCAGATGACGCTTTGGGTTTTTTGAAGAGAGGAGCAGCTTATCAGTGATAGCGTGCATTTGAGCTTAGTAGTCCGGACGAGGCAGCCACTTACTTGGGCTCAGTTTTCAGAGATGTTTTTGCTTGAGTTTGTCCCTCAGTCTCAGGGATGCTTGGCGTGCAGAGTTTGAGCAGCTACGCCAGGGTACCATGACCGCGACAGAGTATGCAGTCCGGTTCAGTGACTTGGCACGACATGCAACAGCTTTGGTTTCTACTGTCAGAGAGAGAGTCTGTCGTTTTATTGAGGGGCTTCATCCCAGCATTCGTACTAGCATGGCCAGAGAGCTAGAGACAGATATTACTTACCAGCAGGCCGTGAGCATTGCTAGGAGGATTGAGTATGTTGGCCCGGGATAGAGAGGAGAGGGAGGCCAAGAGGTCTCGAGAGACGGGTCATTTTTCAGGAGTTCGTGCACCTGCAGCATGCCATGGTAGGGGTTTTGTAAACCGCCCCATTCATTCAGCTCTTCCAGCAACTCTTAGACCTTGGGAGCCTTATTATGCACCGCCGGTATCTCAGGTGCCTTCAGCTCGAGGTGCTATCATTGGCCAGCCCAGCAGGCCAGTTCAGAGTTAGCAGCAGCCATCGCGTCCTCAGAGGGGTTGTTTTGGGTGTGGTGACCCTCGACATATGATCTAGGATTGCCCCAGAGTTAGGAGGGGTGCACCACCGGAGACTTATCAGGTTCCACGTCTTCCACCAGGTCCCCCAGCTATTCTTCCAGCCCCAGCTGCTACCTCACCATCTCAGGCAGCTCGAGGTGGAGGTCGGGGAGGACGAGGTCGTCCTAGAGGGGGAGGTCAGGCCAGATACTATGCCTTTCCAGCTCGATCCGAGGCTATTGCTTCAGACTCGATTATCATAGGTATTGTCCCCGTTTTTCATAGGGATGCATTGGTATTATTTGATCCAGGTTCCACATATTCATACGTGTCTTCTTACTTTGCTCCACATTTGGGGATATCTCGGGATTCTTTGAGTTCCCCCGTATATGTTTCTACTCCTGTGGGAGATTCTCTAGTAGTGGACCGCATATATCGATCTTGTTTGATTGTTATCAGTTGTCTTGAGACTAGGGCTGATTTATTATTACTTAGCATGGTAGATTTCGACGTTATATTGGGTATGGATTGGCTATCTCCCCACTATGCTATTCTTGATTGTCACGTCAAGACCGTGACGCTAGCTATGCCAGGATTACCGAGGTTAGAGTGGGGGGGTTCACTAGAGAATACGCCTCATCGAGTCATTTCCTTTCTTAAGGCTCAAAGGATGGTTGCAAAGGGGTTTGATGCTTATTTGTCCTATGTGAGAGATGTTAGTGCCGAGACCCCTACAGTTGATTCAGTCCCAAGCTTGAGGGACCATCTCGACGTTTTTCCAGCTGACCTTCCTGGTATGCCGCCCGACAGAGACATCGACTTCAGCATTGACTTGTTGCCCGACACTCGGCCTATTTTCATTCCTCCCTATCGCATGGCTCCTCCTGAGTTGAAGGAGTTGAAGGAACAGTTACAGGAATTGCTTGATAACGGGTTCATCAGGACCAATGTATCACCGTGGGGTGCTCCGGTGTTATTTGTGAAAAAGAAGGATGGATCGATGCGTATGTGCATTGATGACAGACAGTTGAATAAGGTGACAGTGAAGAATAGGTACCCATTGCCCCGCATTGATGATTTGTTTGACCAGCTACAGGGTGCCAGGGTATTCTCCAAGATTGATCTTCGTTCGGGCTATCATCAGTTGAAGATTCTGGAGTCAGATATCCCGAAGACTGCTTTCCAGACTAGATATGGTCATTACGAGTTCCTTGTTATGTCATTTGGGCTGACCAATGCCCCAGCAGCTTTCATGCACCTGATGCACAAAGCATTTCGGCCTTATCTGGATACTTTCGTCATCGTATTCATTGACGACATCTTGGTATATTCTCAGTCCTGGGAGGACCATGAGCAGCACTTGAGAGAGAAGAAGTTGTATGCCAAATTCTCTAAGTGTGAATTTTGGCTTGATTCTGTGGCATTCTTAGGCCATGTGGTATCTTCGGATGGGATCAAGGTAGATCCGAAGAAGGTGGAGGCAGTGCAGAGTTGGCCCAGACCGTCTTCAGCTACTGAGATCCGCAATTTCCTCGAGTTGGCTGGGTATTATCACCGTTTTGTGGAGGGTTTTCATCCATTTCAGCACCCATGACTAGATTGACCCAGAAGGGTGCACCTTTTATTTGGACTGAGGAGTGTGAGAAGAGCTTCCAAAAGCTTAAGACAACCCTGACTACAGCTCCAGTGTTAGTATTACCTACCAGTTCGGGATCCTATACAGTCTATTGTGATGCTTCGAGGATTGGCTTGGGAGCGGTGTTGATGCAGGACGGTAGGGTGATTGCCTACGCATCCAGACAGTTGAAGGTACATGAGAAAAATTACCCTGTTCATGATCTTGAGTTGGCAGCGATTGTTCACGCCCTGAAGATATGTCGTCATTATATACACCGTGTTCCCTGTGAGATATATACGGATCACCGGAGTTTGCAGCACGTGTTCAGGCAGAAGGACCTCAATTTGCGTAAGAGGAGGTGGTTGGAGTTACTCAAGGATTATGACATCACTATATTATACCATCCGGGAAAAGCCAATGTGGTGGCCGATGCCTTGAGTCGCCAGGCGGAGAATTTGGGTATCTTGGCATATCTTCGTGATACTGAGAGGCCCTTAGCCTTGTGTGTTCAGTCCTTAGCTAGTCAGTTCATGAGATTGGACCTTTCTGAGCCTCACCAGGTATTTTCGTGTGTTGTTGCTCGATCTTCTCTTTATGACCGCATTGGGGAGCGCCACTATGATGATCCCGAACTTCGGGCCCTTTGGGATAGAGTTCAGTGGGATGGTGTCAGGGATATGACCATAGATGATGATGGTGTGTTGAGGCTGCATGACCGTATTTGTGTGCCTGATGTAGATGGACTTCGGAAGTTGATTCTTGAGGAGGCCCATAGCTCGCGATACTCCATTCATCCCGGTACCGCGAAGATGTACCAGGATCTGAGACAGCACTATTGGTGGCGGAGGATGAAGAAGGATATAGTGGAGTTCGTAGCCAGATGCCTAAATTGTCAGCATGTCAAGTGTGAGCATCAGAGACCAGGAGGATTACTTCAGCAGATGAGGCTTCCAGAGTGGAAGTAGGAGCGGATCACCATGGATTTTGTGGTTGGAATGCCTCGGACTTTGAGGAAGTATGATGCTATTTGGGTGATTGTGGACCGACTGACCAACTCAGCCCATTTCATTCCGGTATTGACTACATATTCTTCTGAGAGGTTGGCCCAGATCTACGTGCGGGAGATAGTCCGATTCCACGGTGTGCCGGTATCCATTATTTCATTCTGAGGTCCTCAGTTCACCTCGCACTTCTGGAGAGCCTTGCATAGTGAGTTGGGTACCCAGATTGATCTCAGTACAACATTTCACCCTAAAACGGACGGTCAGTCCGAGCGCATGATTCAAATTCTTGAGGATATGCTCCGTGCTTGTGTGATGGATTTTGGAGGATCACGGGATCAGTACTTGCCTCTTGCCGAGTTTGCTTATAATAACATCTACCAGTCTAGCATCCAGATGGCGCCGTTTGAGGCTTTATATGATAAGCGGTGCAGGTCTCCAGTAGGATGGTTTGAGCCGGGCGAGGCTCGATTGTTGGGTACAGATTTGGTCCAAGATGCCTTGGACAAGGTGAAGGTGATTCAGGATAGACTACGCACAGCTCAGTCCAGGCAGAAGAGTTATGCAGACCGGAGAGTTCGTGATTTGTCATTCATGGCTGGTGATCGGGTTTTGCTTCGGGTATCGCTGATGAAGGGCGTCATGAGATTTGGGAAGAAGGGTAAGATTAGTCCGAGGTTCATTGGCCCTTTCGAGGTGTTGCAGACGGTTGGGGAGGTTGCTTATGAGTTGGCCTTGCCTCCCAACCTAGCAGGTGTTCATCCGGTATTCCACGTTTCCATGCTCCGGAAGTATCACGATGATCCGACTCATGTTTTGGATTTCAGCTCAGTTCAGTTGGATAAGGATCTATCATATGTTTAGGAGCATGTGGCCATTTTGGACAGGAAGCTCAGGAAGCTCAGGTCGAAGAATATTGCCTCAGTCAAAGTGCAGTGGAGGGGTCATTCGGTCGAGGAGGCGACTTGGGAGACCGAGCAGGACATGCGGAGTCAGTACCCTCATCTTTTCACAGCTTCAGGTATGTTTCTATACTCGTTCGAGGACGAACGATTTTCTTAAGAGGGGGAGAATGTAACGACCTGGTCGGTCATTTTGAGAGTTAGCGCCCCGATCCCTTAATAACTGCTTCTCACATGTCTTAATATGTTAATGGAACGTGTCGGAGCGTTGAGTGATGAAAGTTGGAGCGATTTTGGACATTTAGTCCTTTAAGGTGAGTTTTTACCTTAGAAATTGGACCGTAGCGGGAGCTGTGTTAAGACAGATCCGGAATGGAATTTCGTCGACTACGTTAGCTCCGTTGAGTGATTTCGGGGTTGGGAGCGTGTTCAAATGTGTTTTCGAGGTCGGATGTAGATTTAGGCTTGAATTGGCGGAAGTTAGAATTTCAGCAATTTCGGCCAATAGGTGAGATTTTGATATCGGACTCAGAATGGAATTCTGAAAGCGACAGCAGGTCCGGAATGTTATTTATGACATGTGTGCAAAATTTGAGGTTATTCGGACGAGTTTAGACGTGTTTTGGCGTCGAAGGTGAATTCTTGAAAATTCTTAAGTTCATAGGCCCGACCAAGTTTGAATAAGGTATTTAGATCCGTTGGTAAGTTTGGTTGAGGTTCCGGGGGCCTCGTGGTTGTTTCGGATGTTTAATGGGGAGTTTGGAACTCCTTTAGACTGCTGAACCTGTTCTCCCTTCTTGTGTTTCGCACCTGCGAGGGGCCTTTCCGCAGGTGCGAGCTCGCAGGAGCGGAGCCCCTATCGCAGGTGCGATGTTTTGTGTAGCCTAGACAGGGGTCGCAGGTGCAACCTGGGTCCCGCAGGTGCGGAACTGCAGGTGTGACCAACCTATCGCAGGTGCGGCCCCAGGCAATTTAAGTGAATTCCGCACCTGTGATGATTTTTCCGTAGGTGCGGTAAAAGAGACCGCAGGTACAAGATCCCTGTGTGTTATTTCCAATATCCGAGGGTTTGAAATTCATAAGTCTAAAATCATTTGAGAGCTCGGGAATTGGCGATTTTCAGTGGGTTTTGAAGAGAAGGATCATAGGTAACGTTTTCTTATCCTAATTCATTATTAGACCATTAATTCCTGTTGTTTTCCTTAGTTTAGTTATCAAAAATGGGGGAAAACCCATGGAAACTTGATGAAACTCCCCCAATCGAAAATCTGAGGATTTAGGGATGATTTGACATCAGATTTCGATGATTCTTGTTAGAGTGAGTTCGTGAGTGAATGGGTGTCCGGAAAATATAACTTTTACCCGATTCCGAGACGTGGGCCCGAGGGGCGTTTTGGTCAAAATTCCTACTTTCGCGTATTAGCTTCGAATTAATTAGTTATTTTGATTTCTTGAAATGATATTTACATTATGCAATTGAATTGAATAGATTTGGGCCACCCGGAGTTGGATACTTGTGGCAAGAGCGTGATTATTGGTTGATTTGCACAGTCGAAGTAAGTGGCTTGCCTAACTCTGTGTTGGGGAAATTCCCTTAGGCATTTTTAACTGGTTTTATGATAAAAACCCTGTGTACGTGAGGTGACGAGCGCGTGCATGGGTTATTTTTACTAAACTTAGATCGTTCTTTCTATGGCATGCCTCATTTCCGATCCTATTATTATTGTTGTTGGTTTGAATTGCGTAACAAATTTAAGATCTTATCATGAAAACCGATTTTACCCGATTTTCCACTCGTTACTATCATTTGAAGCTGGTTTACATATTTTAACCCATAGTTTCCAACTGTTTTCCCAAAAACCTTTGAATTACGCTATATCTGATATACATCTCGCGTTACATATTTACATTGGGACTGCGGGCTGAGACCTGAGACTTTCCTCTGCATTGCATCGCATATTTATATTGGGACTACGGGCTATGACCTGAGACTTTCCCCTGCATTGCATCGCATATTTACATTGGGACTGCGGGTCGAGACCTGAGACTTTCCCTTTCATTGTATTGCATATGTACATTGGGACTGCGGGCCGAGACCTGAAACTTTCCCTTGTACTGCATTGCACGACTATCTACTGATTTATATGCTGAGCGAACTGAGATTTATTGCTTCATTCTTTCCGATTTACTTTACCTTCCGTTAATTATTACTGCATTACTTAACTGTTAATTATATCTGCTTGACCTCGTCACTACTTGACTGGGGTTAGGCTTGGCACTTACTGTGTACCGAATGTGGAGTACCCACGCCCTTCTGCGCATGTTTTTCCCATATGCATATCCAAGTACCAGCGCACCGTTCCGGAGTCAGTAGAGTAGCAGATCTTTGGGAGATTTTGAGGTATTTCTGCAGCGTCCGCAGAGCTTCCGAGTCCCCCTTCTATCTTAGCATAGTTATAGTTCGTATATGAGACTACACTTTCATTTCCAGTTTTGTATATTGAACCATAGATTTTAGCTTGTGATGTTGTAGATATTCCGGGTCTAGGGCGAAGTAAGCTGTAGATGCCGAGCGGCATTGAGTATTAGTATTACCTTACTTTATTTTTCCTTTGTTTTGCCTCGTGTACTCTTAATTTACTTGAATGATTAGGCTCACCTAGTAGACTAGGTGCCGTCACAAACCCGTTCAGAGGGAAAATGGGGTCGTGACAGGTTTATCATTTGCTATGAGTGACAACCTAAGTCAAATATACTTTACATTTAATTGTTTTGGATAGTTTAGAAGTCACTAATTCTTTTTTATTTTTTAAAAGAAAATTGGAAAGATCTTAGTGTAGTGTTTTGAATCATTTAAAATCTAATCTATTTTTTTAATAGCGATAATCTTTAGTACAATATTGAAATGAAAATGTTTTTCTAAGAATACATTTGTTACTTCCCAAAATTAATAACAAGTTTTTCGTAGACAATTAGGCCAAATTAAACCTTAAGGTTTTAATTAGTAACCTTTCAAGTTTCAGAAATTTTGACTAGCACAATTAGTGCTTCAAATCACCAAATTTAAACTTTGCAACTATGATTTTAATATTGGTTTCTCTTAAATAAAGTCAGTCTTGGTTCCTGTTTCTTTGCAAAATTTGTATTTGTGATTACGCTACATGCATAGTAGAACGTCTTTTTCTATCTTTTACACTTACAAATAAATATTTTACAACACATCACATGGCCTTAATTAATTTAAGCTCGATCGGTTAATCATTTAAAATGAATCTTAAAGAGTGCCTTAAAAACCTTCCCTTTAAATTAATTGAACTCTTACCTAGAATCTTTAGGTTAAGTAGACCATTACAGAGTTATTCTTTAAATTACTTTAATCAATATTAGGTGTCCTAATTTGCCATAATTAATTAGGTGACGACTTTTTAACTTTAATCAAATGTGGAATCACCTATATGTTATATCTTAATTAAACCAGTGTAAAATGGGGTATAACAATTGTTACTTGATTTCGTATGATAATTATGTAAATGGAACTAAGTTGAGGATTGTTAAGAGTCTAAAGGCCTCAAGTTGGATTGTCTTATTTTTAAAAGAATCAAGAAAAAGGGGTTATGAATTATTGATAAAAACTATATTTGACCACGTCGCAAGTATATTCCGCGAGCGGGGCAATTCTTTTCACTACTCTTATTGGAGCGGGTTGTTCGCCTCGACAGATTAATAGATGCATATATGGTTCGCGTCGTTCGACCCTCGACATTGCACAATTTATATTTATATTGGATTAAGCCGAACGTCCTTGGTGGTATTGTGTGTGATATTAGAACTGAAAGTCCCCTTTTATAACTTGGCATAAATCCATTGTCTCAGAGACTATTTGTTTTTAAAAAAATGGAGGAAGTGATTTGCGTTCTTTAATATGTTGAGGAATTGTTTACTTAGTTCATGTTCGGAACTTTATTGTTATTTCTACATATCTTGTTTAATTTGAATTTCATATTATCATATTGTTGGCTCTTAGTAAGTGTCGGAGTCGACCCCTCGTCACTATTTTTTGAGGTTAGACTAGATACTTACTGGTATATATTATTTATGTACCCACTCTACACTTCTGCACTTAATTGTGCAGGATATGAGGCAGGTGCATCTAGATACGCATCTGGCACGCATCCGTGATTTGATTCGAGATTCCACAGTGAGTTGCTCCTTCTGAACCGTTCAGCAGCACTCTGGAGTCTTCCTCTTATATTTGGTTTATGTATAATCCTTTTCAGACAGTAGGATAGGCATTCTTTTGTATAATCTACTAAGTTGTCCATACACTTGTGACACTAGATCTTGGCATGTATTAGTAGACTTATGGCTTTTGAGTTTTATCTGTTTAATTGTGATTATTTCTACTAGTTTTATCGGTCTTGTATTAAATCTTCTAAGTTAAGGAAAATCACTTTACGGATAAGTTGTAAAAATGGAAATGTCATTAAGTTATTTGTGGTCGGCTTGTCTAGCAACGGCGTTGGACGCTATCACTGCCTAATATGAAATTGGGTCGTGACAACACGGTATTAGAGCTCTAGGTTCACGTAGGTCTCACAAGTGATGGGCAGGTCTAATAGAGTCTTGCAGATCGGTGCGGAGACGTCTGTACTTATCTTCGAGAGGCTATAGGATGCTAGGAAACAACTGTTTATTCATCTCCTATCGTGTAGTTGATGGTATACTAAGTTTCTTCCTTCTATTCTCTCACAGATGGTGAGGACGCACGCAGCAGACGTTTCAGACCTTGGAGAAGCTACTCCCCCCCCCCCCCCCCCCCTTGCTAGAGGCTAAGGCTAAGGCCGGGGGAGGGCACCGGCCTGAGGCAGGGGACGAGGGCGTCCTAGAGCTGCCCAGTAGCACCACCAGTGGATCCAGTAGAGGATCCCATCATTGAGGAGCAGGGAGAGGTTCCTGCCGCAGAGCCAGCCCTGTTAGATTTCATGTCAGAACCGAGCTTTCAGGAGGTCATGGGCCGTATGATGCGGTTCATGGACACCCTGACTAAGGCTGGTTTATTTCAAGTGGACCCAACTACATCTCATGCAAGAGGGGGAGCACAGAACCCTACTGCTCATGCTCCTGGGCACACAACTGCAGTATATTAGACCCGGGTACACTACCCGTGGTCGGAGCCCAGCCAATAGCAGCAGTTGCGCCTGATCCTAGACCAGCTGCGACTGGCGAGCCGCAGAAGCTTTTGGACAGGTGGACTAGGCTTTACCCTCCAGTATTTGGGGGTGAGCGAAACAAGGATCCTCAGGAATTCGTTGGCAGGTGCAGGGACAGACTGCACAACATAAGGATATTGGAGTACCATGGGGTGGATTTCACTACTTTCCAGCTGGAGGGCAGGGCCCGTAGGTGGTGGCAGTCTTATCTTCTTGGCAGACCAGCGGGTTCTCCTTCCATGACTTGGGATTAGTTTACACATCTTTTCTTGGACAGTTATATTCCACCCTCTCAGAGGGAAGAGTTGCGAGGTTAGTTCGAGCAGCTCGAGCAGGGTCAAATGTCAGTAACCGATTATGAGGCGAGATTATCTGAGCTGTTTCGCCATCCACTTATGATACTTCCTACCAACATAGAGAGAGTGCGGAGTTTTGTTGCGAGGTTGCACCCCACTATTCGGGCTAGTATGGCCCAGGAGGTTGAGATGGGAACTGGTTATCAGTTAGTAGTGGAGATTGCTCGGAGGATTGAGGGCTACATCCAGAGGGGTAGAGATCAGATGCAGCAGGACAAGAGGACCAAATTCTCCGGAGAGTTTAGGGGTGCCGGGGCCTGGGGCAGGGGTAGTTTGGGAGGGGTCAGCCTAGCAGGCCCGCATTTCAGCACCACCACTTCCTCGGGGTGCTGCGGTGCGACCTTATTTCAATGCCATGCCAGAGAGTTTGTACTGCCCACCAGCCATCTAGGGTCCTCCTAGCAGGTACTCAGGCCAGCAGGGTCAAACTTCAGGGCAGTAGTCTGGTACCGAGGGGTTGTTACGAGTGTGGATATCCGGGTCACATGAAGAGATTTTTCCCCAGACTTCGGGGCAAGGCAGTACAACAGGGTCATCAGCCATGATTGCAGCACCAGCCACCCGACCGCCCAGAGGTGGGGGACAAGCGGGTAGGGGTCGTCCTAGAGGTGGAGGCCAAACAGGGGGAGGTCAGCCAGCTGTTGGTGCAGTAAAGTGGAGGCCAGCCAGCCGGCACTCCAGCTAGATTTTATGCTTTTTTGGCCAGACCAGATGCAGTGGCCTCAGATGCCGTGATCACAGGTATTATTTCTGTCTGCAGTAGGGATGCTTTGGTATTATTTTATCCAGGGTCTACTTATTCATATGTATCATCTATGTTTGCTCATTTCCTGGACATTCTCCGTGAGTCCTTGGATACTCTTGTTTGTGTGTCCACTCCTATGGGAGATTCTATGGTTTTGGATCGAATCTATTGGTCTTGTGTGGTCACATTCTATGGTTACGAGACTATAGCGGACCTTCTGTTACTTGATATGACCGAATTTGAGGTCATCCTGGGCATGGACTAGTTATCTCCATATCACGCCATCCTAGATTGCCATGCCAAGACTATCACTTTAGTGATGCCGAAGTTTCCTAGGTTGGAGTGGAAGGGTTCATCTGTCAGTACATCTAGTCGGGTTATCTCTTTCCTGAAGGCTTGACATATGGTCGAGAAGGATTGCTTGGCCTATCTAGCCTATGTTCGGGATACTACCGGAGAGTCTCCGATGATTGATTCAGTGCCAGTGGTCTGGGAGTTTGCTGATGTGTTTCCTTCTGACCTTTCAGGCATGCCGCCAAATTGTGATATTGATTTCTGTATTGACTTGGATCCATGCACCCAGCCTATATCTATCCCACTGTACCGTATAGCTCCGAAAGAATTGAAGGAGTTGAAGGAGCAACTTGAGGAGTTGGTAGCAAAGGGGGTTGTCAGACCGAGTGTATCACCTTGGGGTGCACCAGTATTATTTGTGAAGAAGAAGGATGGACTATGAGGATGTGCATGGATTACCGCCAGTTGAACAAGGTCACCGTTAAGAACAAGTACCCATTGTCGCATATTGATGATTTGCTTGACCAGTTGCAGGGTGTTAGGGTGTTTTCTAAGATTGACTTGAGACCGGGTTACCATCAGCTGAAGATTCAGGACTCATATGTTCTGAAGACTGCCTTCCGTACTAGATTTGGCCATTATGAGTTTCTAATCATGTCCTTCGGCTTGATTAATGCCCCAGCAACATTTATGGACTTGATGAACAGGGTGTTCAGGACTTATATTTATTCCTTTGTTATTGTCTTCGTTGATGACATCTTGATTTACTCGCGCAGCCTAGGGGAGCACGAGCAGCATTTGAGAGTAGTGCTCCAGACTTCGCGGGAATAGAAGTATGTTAAGTTCTCCAAGTGTGAGTTTTGATTATATTCTATGGCATTCTTGGGACATGTTGTATCAGGAGAGGGTACTAAGGTGGATCCCAAGAAGATTGAGGCAGTTCAGAGTTGGCCTCATCCCACTTCGGCGATTGTGATCAGGAGTTTCTTGGGTTTAGTAGGTTATTACCGCTGGTTTGTGGAGGGATTTTCATCCATTGTAGTATCTTTGACTAGATTGACCCAAAAGGGTGCTCAGTTCCGTTGGTCTGATGATTACGGGGCAAATTTTCAGAAGCTCAAGACAACCTTGACTACAGCACCAGTTCTAGTGTTGCCTTCTGGTTCGGGGATGTATACTGTGTATTGCGATGCTTCACGCATTGGCTTGGGTTGTGTATTGATGCAGAAGGGACGAGTTATTGCTTATGCTTCATATCAGTTGAAGCCCCATGAGAAGAATTACCCTGTGCACAATTTGGAGTTGGCCTCGATTGTTCATGCTCTTAATATATGGAGGCATTATCTATATGGGGTTCCTTGTGAGGTTTATACCTATCATCACAATTTGCAGCACTTGTTCAAGCAAAGGGATCTCAATTTGAGGCAGCGCAGATGGCTTGAGTTACTGAAGGACTATGACATCACTATTCCTTATCATCTGGGCAAGGCGAATGTAGTCGCGGATGCCTTGAGCAGGAAGGCAGAGAGTATGGGTAGCTTGGCATTCATTTCAGCAGAGGAGACGCCACTAGCTTTAGAAAGTCAGTCCTTGGCTAACAAACTTGTGAGGTTGGATATCTTAGAGCCCAATCGAGTTCTTGCATGTGTTGTTGCTCAGTCTTCATTATTGGGGCAGATCAAGGCCCGACAGTTTGATGATCCGCACTTGGAAGTTCTCAGGGAGACGGTACTACAGAGGGGTGCCAAAGAGGTTTCTATTGGCGAGGATGGTGTTCTGCGAATCCAGGGTCGTATATGTGTTCCTAATGTCGATGGCCTCAGAGAGAGGATTCTAGAGGAGGTACATAGTTCTCGGTACTCCATTCATCCATGTGCTACGAAGATATATCAGGACCTGAGATAGCATTATTGGTGGCGGCACATGAAGAAAGACATAACCGATTATGTAGCTAGATACCTAAATTTCCAACATGTTAAGTATGAGCACCAGAGACCAGGAGGCCTACCCCAGCAAATGACTATACCCGAGTGGAAGTGGGAGCACATCACTATGGACTTCGTAGTCGGATTGTCGCATGCTTTACGGAAGTTCGATGTAGTTTGGTCATTGTTGACAGGTTGCTAATAACAACAGTTATCAGTCCAACATATAGATGACTCCATTTGAGGCTTTATATGGTCGGCGGTGTCGTTCTCCCATCGGGTGGTTTGAGCCCGGCGAGGCTAAGTTATATGCTACATATTTGGTGAAGGATGCCTTGGAAAAGGTAAAGTTGATTTAGGAGCGGCTCCGCACAGCATAGTCCAGATAGAAGAGTTATGCGGATTAGAAGGCGCGTGATATGTCATTTATGGCAGGCGAGAAGGTTCTAATGAAGGTCTCGCCGATGAAGGGTATTATGAGATTCGGGAAGAAGGGAAAGTTGAACCCCAGGTTTATACGCCCATTCGAGGTGTTGAGGCGAGTTAGGGAGGTTACTTATGAGCTTGATTTACCTCCCAGCCTATCAGGGGTTCATCCGGTATTTCACGTGTCTCTGCTCCGGAGGTATCACACCGACCTATCACATGTGCTAGACTTCAGCACCATTCAGCTGGATGAGAGCTTGGGTTACGAGGAGGACCTAGTTGCTATTGTTGCTAGGTAGGATCAGCAGTTGAGGTCCAAGAGGATTTCCGCGATGAAGGACAAGTGGAGGGGCCAACCAGTTGAGGAGGCGACCTAGGAGTCTGAGGAGGACATGAGGAGATGATATCCACACTTATTCAGCACTCCAGGTATGATACTAGACAAGTTCGAGGATGAACATTTATTTAAGAGGTGGAGAATGTAACGACCCGACCGGTCGTTTTGCTTTCTAGAACCAAGTTACCTTAAATAAGACAACTCGTACATGCTTTTACTTTTTTATGACTTACGGGGATGATTAGTTCGAGATTTGGAAGGATTCGGGTGGAAATCGGAACACTCGGTTCCTTAAGGTTGGCTTAAAAGTCCAAGTTTGACTTTGGTCAACATTTTGAGTATACGACCTCGGAATCGGGATTTGACGGTTCCAATAGGTTTGTATTATGATTTTGGACTTGGGCATATGTTCGGAACGGGTTTTGGATGACCCGGGAGCGTTTCGGCGCCTAATATCAAATTTTGGTTCTTGAAGTTCTTTAAATTTTTTTGGAGCGGGTTTTGGTGATATCGAGGTCCAAACAGAAATCGGAGAGCGGTAATAGTTCCATGATGTCATTTTAGACTTACACACAAAATTTGGTGTCATTCCGAGTAGTCTAAGTATGTTTCGGCGCATTGGAAGTGAATTGAAGAACTTGAAGTTTTTAAGTGTGATTCAATTGTTTTTGGGGTGCGATTCTTAGTTTTAATGTTGATTTGGGCGTTCCGAGAGTTTGAGCGAGTCCGTTTTATGATTCCAAACTTGTTGGCATGTTTGGACGGGCCTCGGGGGCCCCGAATGCCATTCGGACGATGCGCAATTTGAGTTTGACCTCTACAGAGTTGTTGGTGCACCAGTTCTGGTGTGCCGCACCTGCGGTTGGCTAGCCGTAGGTGCGAGCCATGAGCCGCAGAAGCGAAGGAAGGAGGACAGCCCATGCACTGCAGGTGCGGACGCTTTGGCGCACCTACGGGACCACAGGTGCGAGGTCAGTGGTCGCAGGTACGGGATTGAGATGCGGTCCCTTGAACCTGCAGATGCGGAGATTGGACAGTAGGGGAAAATACGACTGCGATGGATTTTGCACAGGTGCAGTGTTACGACCCAAATTCCCAACCTTAGGGATCGTGATGGCGCCTAACACCACACTTGCTAGGCAAGTCAATGTTAGAAGTCGATTACTAATTTCCTTAATTAATTACTTAGAGTAAATAAATAAATTCAAAATGAGCTTAATTAAAATAATTCCCAACCATATTAAACAAAATAATAATAATAACCAATTAAATACAATGAACCACGAAATAACTATATAAATAACTCTAAGACTTCCCAGGGTCTGGTGTCACAATCCACGAACTACTAAAGAATACTACAATTAATGGGCTGAAAGAAAATCATGTAACTGTTTTGATAAAATAAAACAGCGTATATTAAATAGGAGAAGACTCTCGGGATCTGCGAACGCCGGCAGATACACCTCGTGTCTCCGAATGAATGGCGGCTGCTCTAGTAAGCCCTACTGATACTAGTACCTGGATCTGCACAAAAGAGTGCAGAGTGTAGTATTACAACCGACCCCATGTACTGAGTAAGTGTCGAGCCTAACCTCGACGAAGTAGTGACGAGGCTAAGGCGGGGCATTAACAATATAACCTGTCACAATAATAATTAACAAGGCAAGAAAAAAAATCTAAAACAATTAAATAATAACAACTACAATAACAATTTAAATTAACTCAGTCACCTCTTTCCAGGTCTCAGCTATAACCAATTCTCAATAAGTTCCCAAATTTTCAAACTTTAACATTAAATAAAAGCAGTGCAAAAATATGAAAAAAATAGTAAAATGAAATAGTAAGTTTTCAAATCTTTATTTTCTTTGAAAAACCAGTAAAACATAAGTGTCATCCCTTATTGCTCCTTGTTGCGGCGTGTAACCCGCTCCCACCTGTCCACTCTTATTGCTCCTCCCTAAATATATCACCCTTATTGTTCCTGTTGCAGCGTGCAACCCGATCCCACCTGTCCACCCTTATCA